>CAUZXS010003556.1:0-72500 GCA_963585895.1 Sepioteuthis lessoniana
ATTAAACCCTGGTTTCTCCGATCATTGGCGAACGCTATTATGCCAATGGGCCGGTATATATATATATATATATATATATATATAAACACATGCATTATATATTTATATCTCCACAACCACAGATACTTTATGTATGTATTGTTTTACACACACATTTTTAATATATTTATGCATGTTTATAGAAATGCATTTGTTATACACGTGTAGATTTACATAGACAGATATAAGCTTTTATATGCAAACAGATGCGTGTTTGTGTATGCGTCCGAGTGTCAGAGACTTACTGAGTTAAAAAGTGTCAGTGAGTGAGTTAGAATATGTACCCATGTCTGCCTCTTTGTATATTTAAGTCTTCCACGCACGCGTGCATTTTTTTTCGCACTTGATGTGCTTCGGTTATTCTTCGTAATTCAACCATTACAATATTGTCATCCTCACTATTTCTTTTTCATCCCTCGTCTCTGCCATTCCAGCCTGAAAAGTGTATCTTCTTCCTTCGCCGTTAGAAAAAGAGCTATTAAAGCTTCCCAGTCTCACAGGTGGCCAAAGCATTATATCTCCAACTGGCTGCCACAATAGAAATAAAAGTGTTGCTCATAGGCAAGTTTACGACAGATAAAATAGAAGGAAGATAAAAAAAGAAGCGGAAGGAAGGCTTTTGACAGCGTGGTGGAACTCTGAGCATTTGAACAGAATAAAAACTGACTTCTGCTGACATCGTCATTTGCTCTTAAAGAAATCGAGTTTATTGTACCTTTATTTTAACCACTTGGGGCTCCAAAGATATTTTTGTAAGACATTATATCGGCAAAATACAAAGCCAGCTGTTTCAGGCCAATAGTTGCTGTCATTGCCTTCATCACCATCTACGGATTGTCTTGAAATCTAATCCAATTTACTACCAGGGTCAGAAGATCTAAGACAATGAATTCTCTTGAGAATTATTGTCGGGAACTTCAAAAGAAAAAAGAAAAGATACCTCGCATAAGAGCAGTTAATGAAGTAAATTTGAAAACAAGTCTCATTTCAATTCTTTGTGAGATATAAACTGTAAATACTACTCGGGATATATATATATATATATATATATATGTATATATAAATTCAAGCGTTTTCAAACAGTAGAATCTTTACAATGCTCTATGTATAAAAATGCAGAGCTATATTACAATATTTTCAAGCATAAAATAGGATAAAAACTCACATATGTCAAATATTAACTCACCAGAAGATCGACAACGTAAAACCGGAAGTTCAAAAGTGATAGCATGTTTTATTATTATCCTAGGTTTACACTTGAAAATATTATACACACACGCACACACATATATGTGGGTATATATTTATATAAAGGTTATCTATAACCAAAAGAGGTCACGGCCGACATCACTGTTCTTTTAGTAATTTACATCCCATTCTCCATGATTTTATTTTTATTTAAATCTTTATTACGGAAAAAAATATTCTATATCATTAATACTGTCATTCTCTACATCCTAAGAACACGCAATTTTAGTTATCCACACCATCAAACAGCGATTTACAGTGTGAATGGTAAGGTTATTTTGAAGTAGAATATTCCAAATTTGGTTTTAATGAATATTTGCTTGGTAAAAAAATACTGAAAAAATACTGTCGATCAATCTTAAAAGAAATGGTTAATTTTGTTCTTTACTAACTAATTTGTTTGAATTAAAAAAATTTAGCAATAAAATCCTGCAGTAATGGGAAGAACAAACACCCAATCTGTACTGTTCTTCGATTACACCCACTATTTTAAAAATAAGTTTAACGTAATGATTTAATTCTAAATACGTTACTTAATACCAAAATTGTTTATTTTTAAAATATTTAAAAATACACTAAAAGAACAAGTAAAATAAAATTTTTAAAAAGTAATTTCTCTGCTTTTTCTTAAAGTTGTTGTTATTCTATGAACAGGTTGTTGGCAAGAGAACTGTTAGTATTCTCTATTGAGCGTAATTTAATTTTCAATAACTTGAAATAAATGTTATGTATAATCTTATATAGAAATCAATTAAAATAAAATAGATATAAGTGTAATCTTTTCATATGCGTTTTTATTTAGAATCGTTAGTTTTTCTAATTTAGTATTATAACTTATAAAATCAAAACTAAAAAACTATATATATATATATATATATATATATATATATATATATTTACTAATCTACTATCTACCAGCATTCACGGTTACCAGAAAAAAAAACCCACCTGGAACAAGAGATAAAATATCTCGAATCCCCGCCCGGGGGAAAAAGAAAAAATATCATAGGACAAAAAAAAAAAAAAAAAAAAGAAAAGGCCAACCCCGTCACACCAGTTGAAAAAAAATCAAGAGATATGCAGTCAGTTGGTCAAAAGAAAAACAAAACCCACCGTAAACGCTGCAAATCTACAATTACAAGAGTGCTCAACACGAGTGGAGCCAATTACAAAATTAACTTCATTCGCGATTTAAGCTAATTTTATATATATGATCAAATGATCGTTCTAGGCGAAAAATTGTCTATGCTATTCAAACTTAAATCAACATATGCAAATATTCATCATCATTATCATGTCACGCCATCAGCACGGATATCCCTGATCCTCTCTCGCCACCCCTCCCTATCGTCTATTGCTTCCAGCAGGTCCTCAGGGCTATATCCCTTATCGGCACAGAGCTGCTGTATGTAGGTTCGAACTGGTCGTCCTGCCTTTGCTCGTCCATGTGAAGGGGTCCACAGAAGTACATCACTTATAAAAACACACATACACATATTATATAAACTAAAAGAAACTTATCTCACCTTTTCATGTTAAATATAAATTACTAAACTTCTTGTGATTCATTTGATGATTGTGTTTTTAATACATGAAACAAAATAATGAAGTCGTCTTGAAGAGGTCAAAAATTCATTTTTTTTTTGTTGATTTTATCATAATCTGTTGAGTAGCATTTGAGCACTATGCTGATCTCAGAAAAACATTCGCACACAGACATATATATATATATATATATATATATATATACACACATTACAAACAGTATCATTCATAAGTTGGTAGAGGTTTTTCAGAAGTGATTCGTCCAATGGAAAGCTCGCTGGAATGTGTGTTAAATGTCAAGAGGACTATATTAAACCAAATAGATCGGGTTACTTTTATCGCTCTTTTAACTTAGACCATGTTTTACCGCTTTTTTTAAAACTTAGGGTATTTCAATTCATAATTCATTTCAATAGCTTCCTTCGCAGTAATTTTTGAACATGTATATTTTATAAATTCGTCTAACACAAACTGAAATGTCTGAGAAGAATGAGAATTTAGTATCACCTTCAATACACAAAAGGAAATTCAAGAAGAACAAATTGTTAGGTCAACCTAACACTTGGTTAAAAATATCAAACTTTTCAACACAACACTTAGTCGAGAATATCAAATTGTTAAGTCGAGATATCCTTAAAGTTTTCAATTAAAACACTTTATTTGTTGCAAAATTTAAATTTCTGAGATGAAGCCTGATAATTTCTTTCATTTTGTATATATTTACAATGTTTCGGCCGATGCATCCTTCTGCCTCCAGGTATTTCTTATCGAACTCGGGAGCCTACACAGAAATTCGAACTGAACCACGCGAGTAGAGTATTCTGATTCCGTTAACCATAACCGGGTATAGGTGTTAAGGAATTCCTTCTTAGTTACCTCTAGTCAGTATTGAACCCGCAACATTCAGATGATTTCATTTTGAAGCTCTTTAATCAAATATATCTGTTATAGACAAATGGCTTGTTGGAAGTTCTGTGTCGGCTCCCGATTTCGTCATGAAACACTGGAAGAAAGCCGAAGGTCACATCAGCCGAAACGTTGGGAATATAACAATAAAGACAAAGACAACAGTCCGAATATACTGAATGATAAAAATAGTCGCAACATTTTCAAAATAGAGAAAAGATTAAATTTTTTTTTTTTTTTATCTATTTGCCCAGATTATTTCAACATGGAATAAAATAATTTCAATGAGTTGTTGTTATTAATGATGAAAAATATCTCAAACATTTTTTTTATTTATCACTGCTAAGCTTAGTTTAGCGGAAAGCCAGAAGTATAGAGCACCCTTTTGGGACTCGAACTCGCTTGGTCTGCCTGCCTCGCTCACTAACTATTTACATAACGCGAAGCGTCCTTATATCAACTAAGCGCGGCTTTGTCTAGCTCACATGTTTCGGGTTGCTTACAGATAGCTATTGTTTTTAAGTGGTTAACTGTGTAAGAATTGAGTAGGTTCATCGCAACTTAACTTCAGTGATCCATCAGGAACTACTGCTGATATTTGCTGCATTAAAACTAATTTTTTATTTTCTGTTTGAAAATGCGACATTTCTTTCATTAAGAAAACCAAGCAGTTTTTCCGCATACCTATCTCTTCCCCCGTGTATTATTTTTTGTAAACAAAAGGCAGATGCAAATCAGTAAATTGTATCTAGTAATAGCAACATTCGTAAAAAAAAAAAAAAAAAAAAAAAAAAAAACTTAGTAAGTAACAGCCGGCTAATTTTAGCATATAAAATATTTTAGGTATATTGTTATCATCTTGAAACTAATCAAAGTTTCGGTGGAAAGCCAAGTATAAGTTCTGGTTTTAAATCTATCAAATACCTTCTCACAAAAAATACATTTTAAAAAAATAACGTTTCTAACATTTTCAGGATGTGTAACTTGGAAATAAACAGGAACTAACTTAGTTTTATACCGGAAATATTCGGCGTCTCTTCAGACAATATAACAACTTACGTAAGTTAGTCACTCAAATCGTTACTACTGAGTAATGAGTTCGGCCTTTTCTGGGTGCTCCATATTTTTAGCCCTATGTCAAATGCAGCAAGATTTACTCATATTGGACTGACCGACGAGATGGTCCAGGGTTTGTCGATAAATTGTATTACAAACGGATAAGGACAATTGACCAGTGATTCATCACTGCTATCACATCAACGTAATTTTTTGTAACAAAATTTTTCTACTTTTGTTTACAGAAATTAACATTAAAAAACGATGAAAATAAATATTTTCGTTTGTTGTTTAAGAAATATGAAAATGTGACTCAGACGAAAAAACTGCAGTTTATGGAGGATGAACTGTGAATGTGAGAGAGAGATTTTTAAAAGTTTGGCACAGGTTGTTGTAATTTAATAAGCCTTTTGATTATATGTGGCTCAAGGCCATATGAATTGGGCACTCAGTGAGACTCGAACTCACTTGTGAAGGTTTGCTAGTTTACCTTGCTAACCATTACATCACCCAAATTTGGCACAAGTATCATCATACGGTTCTGCTCGTAAATATCTAAAAATATTTCACGAGTAATTTTGCTTGTTTTCTATCCAGAAAAAAATCAGTAGATGTCCAAATCGGCCCGGTGGAAATCTCAGAAGAATAGTAATAAATGGTGGAGGAATTCGTAACTTCTCAGCTTTGTTTAAAAATACAAGAAATGATTGATAAAGATTTCTAATTCTATAAAACAAGATTCGGACCAAATACAATAATGGAATAGATATCATTAGGAAGTAAATTTATTTCTTTTCAAAATTAAGACATTTTTTTCAATTGCTAATTAGTGTTACTAAGTTCTTTTGTTAACACATTTTCTTTGTTCATCAAGTATGAAAAAAAAAAAAAAAAACAACAGAAAAAAAAAATGTTGAACTTTCATCTCTTAATTTCAGAAACACTCAGAAGGTTGATAGTGTTAAATCAAACCTGTGTATTAGTTGGAGAGACTTGCATTGTTGTGTTGATCAAAAATGTATGATATTCAACAAACGACGCAGACAGTGAGAAGCCAGAATTTCATTCTTGTTGTACATCCTACAGGATTTCCCTAACGCTCCTGTATATCAATGTATCTGTACATGAATGTATCAAGAACAGTGCTAAAAATGTCTTGTCCTTCATCAATATCCCCTCCTTTGTGTGTGTGGGGGGTGTCTTAGACATAAGGCAATGAATTTGATCTTCGCTTTTTAGACGTGGGTGCAGGTGCTGTTTCGGGGGCAGCCCCCCCCCCCAAAAAAAAAAACTAAGCTTTAGTCATCGAAGCTTTGCATTTTTTTTTTTCGATCAAGTTCCACGTCCTTCGTATAACCCAGCGAAGTGTCCTGAAAAAAATGTTAGGAATAGCAAATAACACTTATGATCTTATAGCTAGAATTAAAGATAATTAACAGTAATTTAAAAAATAAATTAAATGCATCATATTACTTCAGAAACGTCAACCAAATTTTTTTATGCGTTTGTGCTTAAAATTATTAACTGTCAAGCCTAACTTATGAAACAAAACTTAAAATTCGAAAGTGTTCATATCGTTGAATTAGAATAAATTTCTGTTTGCATTGTTAAATTATTTAGGTTTACGAGATATTTCAAGAATTGTAATAAGTAATGAGTTCAATACTGACTAGCGTAAAGACTAATGTACTGAACTACGGTCCTGCAGCATGCTAGTTCGAAATCAAGTAGTGTTATTAGGTTACTTTCGGACCCATGGTAAAGAACCCTCTAATCTCTTGTCGTGGGTTAAATAGTATCACTGCTGTTCTTCTAGAAAGATGGCATTGGGACTAAAATAATCCACAAAGGTTGATATGTCATTAAAAAAATCAACGGAGACAAAACAAAACATTTACTGCTGGTGAAAAATATCGAAAAAGCACCACTGACCCATTTTCTCTTTCACCAAATTAGCAAAAGACTGAACGCTCAACGTATAAGTTTACTATACTGAATACCCAAATATACTATACTATACACCCAAATTTACTTTGCTGGGGCTATAGAATACACTGACTGCTTCTTTGCAGCTGTGGGTTTGGGGAATGCAGAGCACCATTTTGTTGCCATTACTCCCAGGTCCATTCAGGCCCGGAGTGGTGGCACCTGATAGAGCCCTATCTATGGGTTAAATAGTACTAACTACATACTTATGCTAAACTGAATTATTTGAATTAGAACTGTTTGACTAAACTGAATAGCTTAAAGTAGAAATGTTTTTAATAATTAAACTGTACTTACATTTAAACTGCGTGCTTATTCTAAACTGAATTGCTTGAAATGGAACTGTTTTTGAAATTTAACTGTGTGTAAATAAAATCTGTACTTATATTAAGCTGAATTAGAACAGCTTGAATAAACTGAATTGCTTGAAATAGAAATGTTTTTGACAATTAAACTGTGTACTCATGCTAAACTGAATTGTTTGAAATAGAACTATTTGCATAAAAATGGATTTGGCATTAAATAACCTACAAAGGTTGATATGCCATAAAAACTAACTAACCAACCAAATTTACTTATTTCACCAGGAAGTGTCATATTTTAGCACATATAAAGATTACGGCAAATTGAACTTTCTTAAAAGTTAAACTTTTGGTGAATATCTGCTTGCAAGTTTCTACTGTAAATTATAATTCATTGAATCTTCCTAAAGTGTTGCATTATACAAGTGAAATAAATAATGCGATAAACTTAAGATTTTTCATCCGGTTCCGAATTTCAAGCTGTTGTGCACTGTTAACTATTCATGGACAAAATAAAGAAAAATGTGTAGCACTAAATGGCGACAGTATTACATAGGCCTGTACCATTAAAAAGAAACTCCCCTTCAAATTAGCTTATCAGGTTATAATAAAATGTTCGATACTTAAACAATAAGTCTTTTTTTTTTTTAAATTTCATTTTTGTTGAAATTCTGGCAACGTACTTTTTGACTTGTTTTGTTGTTATAAATTAATTTGAATCATTTGATTATTTCGTCTGAGTCAATGAAGTTGCAACGAAATGATTTTTTTCAAAAGATAATTATATCAATAAATACATTTTGCTTACCTTTTTATGGCGTGATGGCAAAGTGTTCGTATGGACGGACGCCTTTTGGGAATTTTCAAAAACAGTTTGGTTTGGTTTTATTGGTGATGGTAAAATAAATTTAAGTTATTTAATTCCAAAGCCATCCTCGTAAAATACCCCATCAGTGATACGATCTAACCCATAGCTGGAGGACACAAAAGGGTTCTATACCTTGCCCAAGGTTATTCATCGGAAAATGAACGGAATAATGCAACTGGAGTTCGAACTCGCTTACTTCGAGGCGACAAGCTAGCACTTGAGCCATAACGCCAAAACTAAAAAAAAAAGCTACAATTTTGATATTCGCGGCAATTTGAAAAAATAATTTCTTTATTTTTAAAAAGTTTGGTTTGGTTTTATGTTATGTCACCCTTTGTAGGTTATTTAAAGTCAAATCCTCTTAATAAATATACATTGAACATAGGATTAGTAAATACATTTTGTTGATAATATTTTTAAACGAGCTTGAGCTCATTTTTTTGCACATAGTTAAATAGTTTCAAGTATTGTAGTATAACAGTTATAATTTAACATCAATCATTTGTTTACACACAGTTTATAGCTAATTTCATTTTTAAATGAACTATCGTATTTAACGGCATATACGGCACATCTTATCAATAAAAATATCTTTTGAATTTCCCCTGCATCTTATATGCCTTATATGTATTGGTTTCAAATTCGCGATAGTCGGCCGAAATTAGCAACCTGGCAATTCCTATTAACTTAGACTTTAGAGTAACTTTCATATACCTATTATTTAAAAGACAATTATGCCGATTAAAAGAGTTATCATTGGTAATATTCATTGTATTGATTTCATCACGTTTAATATTAGTACTTTGTTTTTGTTTTTTTCTTGGTTTGGCCTGCTGAAATTTTTGTGCGTCTTATACAACCGAGCGACTTATATACTGTCAAATACGGTGGAACATATTGGTTTGTATTGCTATGGTTTCTCCTGTTAAATGGTTTCAATTATTGCTATCTAACACTTATAATTCTATTTGATATATATCATTTGTTTTCACATAGTGAAGTGGTTACAAGTACCTTTTTTAAAAACTAATTATTCTATTTAACACTATTCATTCATTTGCACACAAAGAGTTTCACGTATAGCTATTTAACACTAATAATTCTATTCACCATCATTCAGTTGTTTGCACTGAGTTAAATGTTCCAAGTATTTCTATGTATCACTAACAATTCCATTAAACATCAGTCATTTATTTACATACAAATAAATGATCAAACTATTCTATTTCAAACAATTCAATTTAGCATAAGTCCTTTGTTTGCATTCAGTTTAAATGTCAAATAGTTCTATTTCACCCATAGATAGAACCCTATTAGGCAGGAGTGGATCTTCATCATTAGATTGTTTAATGTCATATCATTGCAGTGATGCTAAGATGCAATCGGTGTATTCTACAGCCCCAGCCGACTAAAATCTATTTTTTGAGAAATTTATAAAACTGACAACCGTAGATTAAATTGTTTTTAATGCAACTGAGATTTTGCTTATTTAATATAAAGACTCAGAATAAATGAATATGTCTTGTTAGGTGTAAAAAATCATTTCATTATTCATTAATGCATTTGTGTGGGGACGGTATTTTGGTTGGATTAGTAGATCATTTAATGCCAAATCCTTTTTAGGTATATATATATATATATGTGTGTGTGTGTGTATGTATGTATGTATGTGCGCGGGTGTGATTTGTAAACGAAAGTTCGTAGTTAAGATTTTAAATAAGCCGTAACTCATTTGTTAAATGGTTTCAAGTATTCCAATCTAACATGAATGATTCTATTTAAAATCAATCATCTGTTTGTACACAGTTGAATTGTGTTACGTTTTTACGTACAAATAATTGAAGAACACGAATTTAACAAGGGTTTATTTAAGATAGGGTAGAAAAATGCTTCTACCCCAAAACAATCATTTAGCTCAAGTCTTGTTACGACCAAATGATCTCAATGTTTCTTCACCAGATCTGTCATGGCTGCCATCCTTTTCCTGTTGTTCCCAGAAAAAGTTACTGTCAAGGAAAATAATTGTTCCCTCACAATTCAAAGTGGGGCAACTCTATATCTTTGTTTGTAAGGCTGGCCCAAACAAATTGTTTCAAATTATGTTACGTAATACGTAATAATTTAATTTAGGATCAGTCATTTGTTTACACACAGTTAAATTGTTTTTCACATATATAAGTGATTTGTAAGTTAATAGTAAGTTGATAATTTTATTTTTAAATGATTGATTTGATTTTGTTTGGTTTGGTTTATTTGTAGGTTATTTAATGCCAAAGCCATCCTCAATTAACCCATAGATGGTGGGATTAGGGTATTTTTCCGAAAGGGAATGTAATAGCGCAACTGGAGTTCGAACTCGCTTACAACGAGTTAGCAGACCATCGCTTTAACCATTACACCACACGGACACCCCTCTATTTTCAAATGAGTTAGAACTAATTCATTTGTATCCACTTAAGTATTACCATTGTTTGCACACAGCAATACTAGAAACTTAGTTTTGGGTGCCCCATTCAATCGGCCTTGTGCCACATCGAAGCAAAGAGCTTCGTAAATTACTAGAAACTTAGTTTGGGCACCTCGGGTGGTGTAACGGTTAGCAAGCTAGACTTGCAAACCTACACGAGTGAGTTCGAGTCTCATTGGGCGCCCCATTCATTCGGTCTTGTGCCACATCGAAGCAAAGAGCTTTGTAAATTACTACTAGAAACTTAGTTTTGCTGTCAAACACTAATTATTCTATTCAATATTAAACATTTGTTTGGTCACTTTGGTTTCTAAACTTGCGCACAGTAATTGTTTTAATTTCACACAGTTACATTGTTCCAAGTATTGCTATGTAATAGTAATAATTCGGTTTTTGTACACTGTTAAAGGGTTTCAAGCATTGCTATTTACATTTATAATTCTATTCAACATTACTCATTCGCTTACATACAGTTAAATGGTTCAAAGTATTGCTATATAACACTAACAATTCAATTTAACATCAGTCATTTATTTGTACACAATTAAATGGTCCAACAGTTTTATTTGACCCATAGATGGAACCCTTCCAGGTACTACCTGGTGAGTTCAGAGTGGACGTAGGATTAATGGCTACGAAGAGGTACTCCATATTCACCAACGCTCCAGGATTGGAGCCACATAGAGTTTAATGTCATAAACAGGACACTCTTCGCAGTGGTGGAATTGGCTTATTCCACCGCTCCAGCCAACTGGGCTTGATATTTTGAGTACGGATGTGTTATAATATATTATAAATTTAGAAGGGATAATTCTTTACATAATAAGAGTACTTTCTTCAGCTTTGTACAAACCTTCAAGTTTTTCTTTTCTTTTTGCGAGAAATATTTATTTATTTTTGGTTTAATTCAGAAGATATATTATTCAGAGGGCACAAGACTTCGGCATAAGACTCAAAAGTAAAATAATTATCTCATCTTTGACTTCAATACATAATCAGCAAATAGAATGTTGAAGTAGTGTAAAAAAAAAAAAAAAAAGCACAGAAATTAACCAATTATCAGCGACAGTTTACGTTATAATAGATGAAAGTAGTAATTTTATTTATTTATTTTTAAATAGATTTGGGATTGGCTGTTTCCAGCCAAAAAAATAAAGATTTTTTTCATTTATATTTTAGATATTGTTTGTGAAATGTTACCCCCTCCCTAAAGTCCGCTTAGTATTAAACAAAAAGAAACCCCTAATTTCAAAGAAAAATAAGTGTGCTTCATTTTGATACCATTCTAATTATTCTATTCCTATTTACCAACCCCTCCGCTCGAGCAGGATATGACACAAGGTCTATTTTTTAGCGGAGTTTAACAGGTTTGAATTCAGAGTTTTCCTTCTCCTAGACTAGTTGCCTCACCAAGGCTGAAGAATCCAGTCTGTCCTACTATTTACCCATAGCTGGAGGGAGAATAATTGGATTCATACCTTTCCCAAGGGTATTAGTGCTATGTGAAATGCAATCAGTCTCGTCCAGGATTTGAACTCTAATTATTCTATTTAGTCTAAAAAAAACTTACGAAAAGTAGTGGCTAAAGTTCTGGATCACAACATCGTAGTAAGCAAGTTCGAACTCTGGTCACGCTATAACGTTCACTTTCGGACTAATCCCATATGGAAAGATATGAACCTCTCTATCCCCACCCAACTATGGGTTAAATAGTTCCGCTACTAGTCTTTGACAAGGATGGCTTAGGGCATTAAATACGCCACGAAGGTTGATATGCCATTAAATAAAGTAAACTGAAACCTAAAAACTTGTCTTAAAGGATTGGAGACTGTATCAGTTCTTGTAATTTCATTTAAACCGGCTGTTTTCCGAAAGGCAGTTCACTTAGCGGAAATAAGATATATCCGCTAAGGGAAATATTCTCTCCTCAGATTTTTGCCGACATGTATTCGTTGCATTGAGCGCATATATTCACTTACTTATATGGACTGATTACCAAAAACCAAGGTCACGTTTTCTGAGGAAGTGATGGCGCCAATCGATTTGGACAGTCATTTGACGTGAACTAAAGAAAAAAAACCACAAACACAGTAAAACTATTTAATTATCCAACACCCACTAGTTTTATTGACGTTTGCATTATTTGACAGTTGATTTTACAAGAACATGGATCTAATTATCACAATCACAGCAGAATGTAAAATTTTTTGCCATAACGTCAATATTGCTTGTTCGGTTGTTTTGTTTTGTTTTATGGCATGTCAACCCTTTTCGGGTCATTTAACGCCAAATTAAATTTCAAACAAACATTCTTCCTTTAAAAGATTACATTTTTTTTTATCCCAGCGTGTCTTATATATATAATACATGGTAGTGTCTATGACACTGGTTTCATGTTTTGGTTTTTGTTTGTTTGGGTTTTATGATATATCAACCTTTGCCGGTTATTTAATGCCAAATCTTTTTTTTTTTATACAGATAATGTTATATTTCAAACAATTCAATTTAGCGTGAGTACACAGTTTAATTGGCAAAAACATTTCTATTTCAAGCTATTAAGTTTAGTCAAACAGTTCTAATTCAAACAATTCAGTTTAGCATAAGTACGCAGTTGAGTTCTATTTAAGTCATAGATAGGACCCTATCAGGTGCTACCACTCCAGAACAGAGTGAACCTGGGAGCGATGGCAATGAAGGGGTACTCCGCATTCCCCAAAGCTCCAGCATTACTAGAACCTCACCATCAGATTGTTTAGTGTCATATACAAGACACTCGTTTTGAGAGTGGTCTTACCCCATCTGCAGAGAAGCAGTCGGTGTGTTCTATACCCCCAGTTGACTAGGCAAGTCGATATTACATTCTCATCCTTGCTGCAAACTGGATTTAAATATGAACGGTTAAAAGAATATACGCTTTAGCAATGCCTCCAATCCCTAGTTTTCAGCGGTCTACTTGCCGTTCACGCCGGGTAGGTTTTATTATGTGAACCACCTTTTATCGGGGGGGGGGCTTCTTCCCAGGCAATTCCTCTTCATCGCTTGGTGTTTGAGGCACTCCATAATGGGGAATGCCGACGAGATCAAGTATTTTTTGTGACGGCCGCGCATGAGTTTCGATCCCTGCACCCCCTCAATAAAATGACCTTGTGTCAAATCCGGCCAGAGGTTGGATAAATATCAAATATCGGAGTATCACTTTATTGCCATCGCTTCCTGGTCAAGTTTGGGCCGGAGTGGTAGCACCCGATAGGGTCCTATCTATGGGTCAAATATAACTAAACTGTGTACATATGCTAAACTGAACTGTTTGAAATAGAACTGTTTTGACATTTGACTGTGTGTAAACAAAAACTATACTTATACTAAATTAAATTGTTTGACTTAGAACTTTTGAACTAAACTGAAAAGCTTGAAATAAAATGTTTTAGACAATTAAACTATGTAATCATGCTAAACTGAATTGTTTGAAATAGAACTGTATATTTGTATAAAAATGGATTTGGCATTAAAAGAACAAAAAAGGTTGATATGCCATAAAAAACAAACAAACAATTCGTAGAAAATTATAGATTTAAGTAACTATTCTTAATACAAATAAATCGCGTTATATAGTTTCAAGTATTCTTATCTAATTTTAATAGTTTGTACACAATCATTGGGTTTCAAATAACTATTCCAATTTAATAAGAAGAATAATCATTTGTTTATTGTTATATGGTTTCAAGTTTCTAACACAAATAATCTTCAAACGGATCAATTTAAGCCATAGACAGACAAGGAAAAGATAACTCCAACAGATCTAGAGTTTCAACAGTGGATGCAATTTAGTGTTCTACCAAGGACACCTTTTATTTGGAAGAGGAGGGTTACCCTTTCACTGAGGATGCAGTCAGTGCATTCTAGGCTCTGTTTACATGGCGAGAATACGGGCTGTGAGATTAACTTGTTACCAATCCCGTCAAAATTGGCACCATCGACAACATATATTTATCCTGCCCTGCTATTTTACCCACACCCGGATAGAGAAAACGTGGATTTTATACCTTTCCCAAAGCGTTATGTGAAATACGAACAGCCCGGTACAGGATTTGAACTCAGGCCATTTCCTACGACGTTAACCATTACATCACAAGCACCTCCAATATCTTATTCGTCGAGAGTTTATTTTATTTTAGATTTCCTTAAATTTGTTGGTTTCCTTGCTGATATCATTTATTCAATGCCATATTTGTAAAAGAACAGCGGTGGTAATATCTAACCCATAGTAGGAGGAGATAAGGGGGTTTCATGATTTTCCCAAGACTATTAGTCGGAAATTGTACGTAGCGCCACTGGAGTTCGAACTCGCATACTACGATGTCGCAGTCCAGCACTTTAGCCATTACACCACAGGGTCTCCTTTTTAGCAGCAAAAATTGAAATTTAAAAAATACAACAATTACCATTCATCCGATATTTATGAAAAAAAACGCCGATTTCTCAAAAAAAATTCTTTCGTTTCAAAATAATATCCAGTCTGTGCGTCTGTTTGTAACCGAATAATTGGGAAAACTTGAATTTTTACTATCAACTTTTCTATGATATGCTACACCTGGTTTTGCCCGGAAATAGAAGCGAAACTGGTTTCTAGTCGATTTAACAAGCGGAAGAAGAGTTATGGGTATTTTATATTATCTATTTACTTGTTTGTTTTTTTTTTTTGTATCCAAGCTTGGAAAAATTTCAGATCTTACACAACTGCTGTTATCTTGTCTTTCACTCTTCCGAAATCAAATGAAAACGGAAAACATTTTCACATGAGAAAATACTTGCATTTCTTATAAAGATAAGTCCTCGGAAACTTGGAATAATCAAGAAAATTTTGAAAAATGACTCCTCTTCTTGCCGAAAATCCACCCTGAATCGCAAATTGGTAAACGCGTTAAAACACAAACATTTTTTTTTTTTGAGTTTGGAAAGGTTTACGTTTTTATTTCAGATAACACACACACACACATATATATATATATATAACCCCTCAGGTGATGTAATGGCTAGCGAGCAAGACTAGCAACCCTTCACGAGTGAGCTCGAGTCTTACTGGGTGCTCCATTCATATGGCCTTGTGCCACATCTGAGCAAAAAGCTTAGTAAATTACTACTTCTTTTAATTTGAAAGACGCTTGGAGGAAATGGAAACGGCGATCTGGGTTCAAATTCTCGACGAGGCTGTTTGTATTTCCATTTTTCGTACCTTAGGAAAGGTAGGAATCTATTTAATCTCCCCAACGCACCCAAGCTATTGATAATAAACTGGACTCTTTAACCTTGATATGACAACTGGTACAGAAGGAAGAAAAGTTGAATTCAAACCAGCAATACTCAGCTAAGAAATCGACTTTGTATAGAACCCTGCTCGTGGCGGAGGAGTTAGGAAAATGATTAATGTTTTCTTAATTTCTAGAAAAATAAAAAATAAAGATAAAATTTTAAAATAAAATGATAAATATGAAAAAATTTGACTTAATTTATATTGTATTTGTTCATTTAACAACAAGACAAATAGATTTTACAAAGATCCACTTCTATATAAATGAATAAATAAAATAAATAATTTTATTCATTTGGAAGAAATAAATAATAGAACACATTCTTTACAATACTCTCATATATGATGGTATTCATCTAATCGGACAACGCCGGGTAGCCATTCAAATCTTTAAAAAAAAAAAAACAGGCAATAAGCTTCTAATTTTTTTTAGAAATAGCAAAAAGATTTTCGAGTGTCTTATATATATATATATATATATATATATATATATATATATAAGGGAATTACATTTTAGTTTGCCTAAAAATAACCATTCCGCTGTCAGATTTTACAAGTTTTAGGGGTTTGATATATATATATATATATATATATATATATGTTATTTAACATTAGCCGTATCACATGATTTCTGTTCTTGAGATTCTTTCCTGTTCCTCAAAATTTAAATCTATGTTGATTGATTGATTTTAACGTCATGTCAACCAGTCTAGGACTATTTTAAGCCAAGAAGTTTAGGGAATCGCGTTCATTGCAAGTTCGGATTTACATTTTCTGTGTAGTTGTTTCTTAAAATTTTTTTTTCGTAAAAGGTCCTATCCTATCAAATACAAATAACTTTTAAACAGCTCTATTTGACCCATAGATGGGACCCTAACAGGGTCAGAATGGACCTGAGAAAAATAGCAACAAAAGGGTATTCCATACCCCTCAGATCTCCAGAACTGGAACCTCGACATTAGATACAGTTGAGTGTCATACCCAGAACACAAATTATCATTTGAGACTATGGAGAATATGTAACAGGCCGTTACAAACTAACTGGATGTAGTGTCAGTTGAAGACTTCCAGCATTGTTCCCGGAAGTGAAAAGAACGTCTTTGTCTAGTTTGGGGTTTTCCATGGAAACTACTTTGAGAGAATTAAAGTCGTGATTTACTTGATAATTTTTTTCTCGAAACAATCGGTCTCTTTACTTTTTAGAAAGGCATCATATAAGAAAGAACAAAATCATTCTTTAAAAGAAATAAATAATAAAAAAAATAATCGCAAGAATGTTCAATAGACATTATTAAGCGAAAGAAGAAAGATTCCACAAACCCCGGAAAAAGAAACCCGCCGTTGACGTCAAAACAATTACCGACAAAGAAAACAGAGTTAGAGCGTGTACTGTAAGGGACCCTTGAAGGCGGTCTGAGGGTAGAAGGAAGAATGATGCTTGAAACGGAAGTTAGTGGGAGATGGAATCAGATAGGGGATATATCAAGAATGGCGGAAGCAGATTAGTAAATTTTCAACCCCCCCCAAAAAATGTTATATTAAAAAAAAAACACAATAAAACGGGACTGTGCCAAAGCGTATAGGGAGTGGAATTTGAGCGGAAATAACCGGAACAGGGCGAGTGACGTCTGAGGCGGAGACAAAGACCATGACAATGCCAAAAATGATATTGGCTGAAGAAAAAGCCTTTTACAGCTACGACCGCCATTTAAAGAATATTAGTCTACAAATATAGATTTATGGAGCCTTTTTAAAAATCTACGTTCGATAACAATAAACGTAGCGGGGGAAGGAGCGTCTCCATAGCGTAAATGTTAAAGTGCCAGACTGCGGCCTTAAAGTAAGGTAGTTCAAACTCTAGTCGTGCTATTGTGCTCACTTTTAGACTAATAGATATGAAACCCTTATCTCCCCACCAGCCATGGGTTGAATAGTATAACTGCTGTTCTTTTACAAGGATGGCTTAGGCATTAGATAACCCACGAAGGTTGATATTCCATTAAAACAAAGAAAGAAACCAAATAATTCTATGAAGATGATGGAGCTATATTTGTTGAATTATCATCTATATTATTCAGCTTTTTTAAAATTAAAGTCACGTTAATCTTTCGGTGGCTGCTTTCTCTCCCCACCCCTCATCAATAAACTCTACCCTCATTAATGAGAGTTGTAGTTTCTTAACTGAACTCTATGACCCTGGCCGTTGACCGATGAGATTCCTTGGTTCAGCATACGGTGAAGCGTGCCGTTGATCCGCCTTTGGATTCATCCGTTTCGACTCCGACACATGGACCTGCTAAAAAGTTACACATACATCAGCCCTGTGCGGACATTGGATGCCATCTAAATGACTTGCGGAGGGGTTATGTTCATCGCTTGGCGCATGAGGCGACCCTTTTAGGGGAATGCCGACGGGGACCGAGGCACTTTGGGGACTGCCGGATGCGTCTGGGCTACGGCCCTGCGACTGGACCCACCTAAAAACGACCTTGTGCCACACTTGTATGCTTGGTGGGGCGTATAACAAATACCAGTCTAGATGGCTTGGCAAAAGCGATGGACGATAGGAACAGAGAGAGAGAGAGAGAGAGAGAGAGAGAGAGAGAGTCAGGTAATTCCGTACTATCAGCACGACTTGACGATGATGATGATGGTTACCCTATTTATTTTTAATTGTGCTGTCTCAGTTCAACAAAGATTTTATATATATCAGACGATCCATGAACTCCTTATAACAGCAATGCATAATGATACCAATATCATCTATTAAAGAAGTAGTTAAGCTTTTTATTATGTCATAGTGAAATCGAAAATTTAAATTATTTTTAAAAACATGACGTCCAACGTCATTTCATTGGCTTAGTGGTAGAGTGTTCGCCAATGGCCCTGGAGACTGGGGTTCAATCTCCGGTCGAATCATACCAAGTACTCAAAAAGTGGTACTTGGTATCTCCTTGCTTAACACTCAGCATTAAAAGGTACGTTTCAAGGGTAAAGTGGAGCAATTCAGGGAAAGGAGTAGCGCTCTCCTCGACACCTCTCTGTAGTAGCAATTGAAAAAGGAGCCTTTGGGTTACCCTCGACTACGGTCACCAAGTTTACTTATTTTAAAACCAGTTAGAGCTCATATGGTTACACACTTCATGGGTTATGTAATGCCAAAGTCATACTTGTAAAGAACTTTAGTGGTACTATTTAACCCATAGATGGGGAATAAGTCAGTTCATACCTTTCCCAAAGTTCTTAGTTCGAAAGTAAACGCAATAGCGCGAGTGGAATTCGAACTTACTTATTACGATGTCACAGTCAAGCTCTTTAACCAATGTTTGTACACAAATGGTTTCAAGTATTGTTATCCAACACTAATAATTATATTCGATATTAATCACTTGTTTGTATCTAGTTTAAATGTTTGTTTTGTTTTACAGCATATCAACCTCATCGGTCATTTAATGCCGAATCAAGTTAAGGAAAATAAGTCTGAAAAGAAATTCAAAGGAGTGGTCAAAGGAATTAATGATAAACTTTAGATAATTAGTCGATTATTTGTTTTTTACTAAGAGTTTATTTGTCGGGAATTATGATCATAAAAAAACCATGTGAAACAGGTTGGAGAAGGGATCAGTTTGTTAGAATATATATAGTAGAGAAAGGGTTTATAGAAGTAATTTGGTCTTATTGTAAATTTCTTTAGCTTTTTGTGTATAACTTAACTGTTTTTAGAAATGATATCACATTATTTATTTCAGTGTTTTGGAACAGTTCCTTCATATTGTTTGCACTATAGAAGGTTTTTCTTATATGGACTAGGTCGGTACATTCGATGAGAATGTGCTTCAAGATGTATTTGGTCTGGCATGCAAAACACATTGGTTGTTGCTTTCTTTCGAATAAATAAGAGTTAAGATGGTTTCAAGTATTGCTATCTCAGCGCAACTGATCCTCAGTCACCGCCTCCAAGCACATTCAAGATAAAATAATGTTGCCTACTTGTTTGCCTACAAAGTAATTTGAAGTCGGGACAATCATATAGGTGCTAAGGCCTGACATGACAAGCCGATTAATCATACTGGGCCTCTTCGATCGCCCGTCTTGTCCAGTAAGCGCTAAATTAGTGTGTTACAGATTATGTGACCACTGCGATTGCCGTATCAATGACTGCTCAGCTATTAGGATTCCGTTCTCAAGCATTACGAGTCACCATCCACGGCCAACAGGCCGTTGCGTTGTAGGGAGTGATCATACCCCTCTGAAGAGGTGCTGTCGATGTAATCTCCTGTCCAAACCGATTGGGCGTTTTTTTGTTTGTTTTTGATTTTTTTTTTTTTTTTTTTACTAAAGTCTGAGTAACAGTCAGTCTCCTCGGGTCTTCAGGTCTATTCTCTGTATTCAAGCCGATTTCAACAATGCTTTGGTCTAGATAGTCTCAATTTTCCCCTAATTTCCAATTTCACCAGTCTTTTTTCCAGACCTTTAGGCACCGTTCCAAGCGTGCCAAATACAATTGGTATCCCTGTGACTATTTTCCACAGGTCTTCCGCTCTCTGACATGATTCTAGTATTTGTCAACCTTTTCGATTTCTTTAATTTTATCGTCCATTGAACGGTATAATCTTCTAGATGACAAGTTATTTTCTTAATTGACACTAGTTCTGGCCTTCTTGGTTGTTTTACACATGTTTTAACGGGTGGTCTTTCACTGGCATCTGAGTGACCATAAGTCTCCTCAGCTCTCCAGGACTCTACTAAGTATTCTAAACGATTTTACAAATGCTGTGATCTGTATGGTCTAAATTCTTCCTCAGAGTAATCCTGTCTCTTTCCCAAGCCACTGCTTCTCTGCAAAGGGGTAAGAACCTCCCCTACAACGATTGTCTTGGATATGACACTAAACAATCTCATGGCGAGGTTCCAGTAATGATGGACCTTTGAGGAATGCAGAGTAAACCTTTATCGGCATCGCTCCCAGGTCCATTCAAGCCCGAAGTGGTAGCACCTGATAGGGTCCTATCTATGGGTCAAATTGAACTAAACTGTGTACTTATGCTAAACTGAATTGTATGAAATAGAACTGTTTTTGACATTGAAACTCTACTTACGCTAAACTGAATTGTTTGAAATAGAGCTGAATGACTAAATTGAATTGCTTGAAATAGAAATGTTTTTGACAATTAAACTGTGCACTTATGCTAAATTGAATGATTTAAAATAGAACTGTTCATTTGTATAAAAATGGATTTGGCATTAAATAACCTACAAAGGTTGATATGCTATAAAACCCAAACAAATAAACCAACTAAATATCTTTTCTCTTCCTTTCATTTTCACTCTGGTACGCTGGAACAGCAAAATCCACAAGATGACAAGTTCTTTATTTTTCTGGTTAATAGCAGGTCTGGTCTTCTGTCCGGGATTGGGGGATCCGTTTTCATCTCAAACTTCCCGAGAATTAAATCTAATTTTTACTTTAAATATCTTGCACAATTTCTAGTTGATCACTTGTCCCACCCAGTCGGTCCTAGTCTTGTATTCTTTTTGTGCCAGTCTACTTCATTCGCTTATTGTTATTCACCGTCCCATCTCTGGCCCAGTCAGCAGGGGAGGGGGCTGTAGAATACACCTACTGCACCTCTGCTGAGTGCCCGGTGTGGTACCATCTGACAGGGTCTTATCTATGGGTCAAATAGAACTAAACCGTGGTTTCAAGAGTTTACTGTTTTTGCATTTAAACTGCATACTTATGCTAAACTGAATTGTTTGAAATGGAACTGTGTTTGACATTGATACTGTACTTACGCAAAACTAAATTTTTCGAAATAGAATTGTTTAGACATTCAACTGTGTGTAAACAAAAACAATGATAATACTAAACAAAAGTGTTTGAATTAGAACAGTTTGGCTAAACTGAATAGCTTGAAATAGAAATGTTTTTAACAATTAAACTGTGTACTCATGCTACGCGGAATTGTTTGAAATAGAACTGTTTATTTCTATAAAAATGGATTTGGCATTAAGTAACCTACAAAGGTTGATATGCCATAAAACCCAAACAAACAAACAAACAAACAGTCCTATCTCTGTCTCTACATGACCAAAACCTGCTGCTATTAGAATTATTATTTGTATTAGTAGTAATGTTTCGCACACCAGCATTAGCTGGTGGTCTTTAACCTAAGAAAAAGTAAAAATAAAAAACTGAAAGAAAAGGCTTAATAAAACTTATCCTTGAATATAAGAAAGCTGATAAAAATGGATGCCTTTGTAATTTTTTGCTACATATTTCATTTATAGATATTTGTGCAATCTTAGCTATTTTTTTTTAATTGGTGGAGGTGTTTAATCTCTCATCCATATTAAGAACTTTACGGATTGTGGTTTATTAGTTTTTCGAACAATCTGTTTCGTTTTAACGTCTAACGGTTTCCGGAAATAGTTCTTAAAAGAGCTTAATATAGAGCCACATAAGAGGCTTTTATTTTTTAAATATGTCACCATTTGATTTTCGATATGAAGCATATTGATGGAAACTGAAGACGTAGTCGAACCCCATAAATGAATATGAAAAAACGGGAAAATCCAAAATTTTAAAGAAGAAATTCTAAAAATTAAGAAACTTTTGCAAATGATATTTATTTAAAGTTCAATGTTAAGTTACATTATCATCATCATCATTATTATTATAATCATTATAGTAGTAGTAGTAATCATTGGATGCTTACAATTAGCATATGATTCATGCTCAAGATCAAGTGACACCAAGCCTAATCCATGTTCCCACTCACTAATTAGTATTCTAGCTTTTTTTTTTAGTAATTCTATAATTCTTTTGTTTAGATTGCGAGCGTAAAAACTTTTCGTATATAAGGCTGCATTCAATAAATTGTTACTTTTTGTAAAATCTAATGTTTAAACTTTTACTCAGTTGTTGGTTGGTTGGTTTGGTTTTATGGTATATCAACCTTTGTAAGTTATATAATACAAGCTCCATTTTAAAACAAATAATCAGTTCTATTTCAAACAATTCAGTTTAGCTTAGGTACACAGTTTAATAGTCAAAAATATTTCTATTTCAAGCTATTCAGTTTAGCCAAACAGTTCTAATTCAGCTAATTCAGTTTAGTATGAGTATAAATTTTGTTTACACACAGTTAAATATCAAAACTGTCCTATATTAAACAATTCAGTTTAGCGTAAGTACATTTTCAATGTCAAAAACAGTTCCATTTCAAACAATTCAGTTTAGCATAAGCACGCAGTTTAAATCTAAGTACACGGTTTAATTGTGAAAAACATTTCTATTTCAAGCAATTCAGTTTAGACAAGCAGTTCTAATTTAAACAATTTAGTTTAGCATAAGTATGCAGTTTAGTTCTATTTAACCCATAGATAGGACTCTATCAGGTTCTACCATTCTGGGCTAGAGTGAACCTGGATTCAATGGCAATGAAGGGGTGCTCTGCATTCCCCAAAGCTCCAGCATCACTGGAACCTCATCATCCGATTGTTTAGTGTCATATGCAGGATACTCGTTCGAGGCGGGTGGTCTTACACATCTGCAGAGCTGTAGTCGGTTTATTCTACAGCCTCAGTCTACTGGGCAATACAGAGTTAAATGTCAAAACAGTTTTATTTCAGATAATTCAGTTTTGGCATAAATACGCAGTTTAAATGTCAAAACAGTTCTATTTTAAACAATTCAGTTTAGCATAAATACGCAGTTTAAATGCAAAAAACAGTAAACTCAAGAAACCATGGTTTAGTTCTATTTAACCCATAGATATGACCATCATCAGATGCTACCACGCCGGGACAGAGTGGACCAGGGAGCGGTGGCAATGAAGGGGTACACCACATTCCCCCAAGTTTCAGCAGTACTGCAGTAGCTGTTCATTTGAAGCTGAAATCATAAAAATTAGTCAGTCATCTCATAAGATGTATAGCAATAACATACTGTATTTTCAAGAGTCTATGACAATTTTAAATGCCTGTACAAAAAAAAAAGTCTGGAAACCTATTGAAGGCACCTCGTATTTGTTCTTTTGTAGGGAATGTTTGTCACTTAAGCAGTTATTTGCATTAGCTGAATAGTGTTTTATTGAATATAAACCTTTGGGGGTTATTTAATGCCAAATCCTGTTTAGACACACACACACACACTACATATATATATATATATATATATATATATAGAGAGAGAGAGAGAGATAAAGAGAGAGGGTGAAAGAGGTGAGATTTTTTTAGTGAATAATTTGTTAGTAACTATTTTCAAACGAATTGCGAGAGCTCATTTGTTTGCACATAGCTAAATGGTTTCACGTATTCCTATCTAACACCGATAAGTTCTACCTAATATAAATCATTTTTGTACACAGTTAAATAGTTTCAAGTGTTGTTATTCAACTTTAGCCATATCAAAGTATCCCAAAGTAATATAAATAATTTGCACACAGCTCTATAGTTTCAAATAACTAATAATAATCCTGAGTAAATAACTGAACCGTCTTATTTGACCCATAGATGAGACCCTTACAATGCACCTATAATTGTTGAATTATACTTTTAATGAGAAGGATTGGTTTGTTGGGCACTGAAGAGATCACGCACTGAAGAGATCACGTAAGTTTGAGCAGCACCACTTTCTCTGTACCAAGTGCCTCTATTAGTTTCGTAAATAATGCACATGGCTAAACCCAGATTCCATCATATATCATCATCATCATCATCATCATCATGTCGTGCCTCTAGCACGGATATCTCTGACCCTCTCTCGCCACTCCTCCCTATTATTCATCGCTTTTGGCAGGTCTTCAGGGTTACATCCCGTATCCTCACATAGTTGCTGTATGTATGTTCGAGCTGGTCGTCCTGCTTTTGCTTGGCCATATGTGGGGGTCCATAAGATTACATCACTGATGAGTTCGTCCTTGCTTCTCCAGCAGTGTCCAGCGTGTCTGGTTCGTCTAACTTGTATAGTTTTTGTGATGGGAGGCAAGTGGCCGTATAGTTGATGTCTTGTGGGGTGTTGACCATCATATAGGAACGTGAAAAAACATCTAAAATAGGCTCAACAGTTGGGGCATTTTGCCAGTTTTTTCGTTCATCCAAGAATATCCAATTTTCGTTCATTCTGTAATATCCAATTTATAAATGCAGACGAGGAAATTCACAACCAACAGACTCCTATGCTTTTATTTACCGTGCCAAAATTTTATTTATCCTCAGGGATCAATATGAACAACTCTGAGAAAACCTCTTATAAATGGTAGATTTTGGTATATTAAACTTTTGAATTAAATAAATAGGCTTAATGTGACATGAAAAGAAGTTGACTATCTTGCCTAAGACAAAATCTTTCTTTTTGACCGGTTAATTGTGACACTCCTCTTGTAAACTCTATCTGAGAAATATTTCGTGAGATTAGGTGATCAGTGAAAATAAGAAAAAAACATTCCTGATTTTATTGGAATCAGGAATTGCTCCGGATTTGGCTACTTTTGTGATGAGGGTGCGCCAAAAGAGGTCACTGATCAGAATGATGTTAAGACAATGGACTAAGTGCAACCTGTGTCACGCCAGAAAACCGGACATAAATAAAGAGTCCCGGTAAACATTATTATATATATGTTATTCCAGACATTTTTCTATTCAAATGAGTACTTACGTATACGTACATATGATGGGAAATTATTCATCATTTCATTTTGTAGAGCTTACTCTTATGTATTTATCCAACCCCTCCACACGAGCAGCAAGGAATATATATATATATATATATATATATATATATATATATATATATATATATAATAAATAAACATATATTAGATATATATATTTAATTCATGGAATTTAGAGCTCTCTCCATATTATATTGCACTTGGTTCGATATAAACCCACAAAGTGATTTAGTGACATCTATCTATAAATATATATATTGGTGTTGTGGTTAAAGTGTTGGACTGTGACATCGTAATAAGAGAGTTCGAACTCTAGTCATGCTATTACGCTCACTTATGGACTAATACCCTTGGAAAAGGAATGAACCCCCAATATCTCCCTGTTTGGGATTAAATTATTTTTTGAAAATTGTCTTATCGGTGTTCATAAAAAGTAAATATCACGTTGCTATACATCTTACGTAGGTTGGTTTAGTATCGTTTTTTAATGGCCTATCAACCTTCGTGGGTTATTTAATGCGAAAATCATCTTTGTATAGTAGTGGTACAATGTAACTAATAGTTGGGAAATAAGTCCATACCTTTTCTAAGGGTTTTAGTCCTAAAGAGAATGAAATCACGTGACTGGAGTTGGAACTCGCTTACAACAATGTCGTTGTCCAACATTAACCACTGCACCATGTGGACACCCCAACACCTTTACGTTGATATCTATATAAAATACATATATTGCACAAGGCTAGATATCGATAGAATAAGTGTCAAAAATTATCTTACTATAGTTTTCCAGTACAATTTGAGTGATTTTAGTTGTTTTTGTCGCAACTATTAAGACCGCCACGATTTACGGCCACAAAATAAGTTTTGCTAGCAAGCAATACCAGACGATCCTAAGTTTACACTCATGAAAAAAAATTTTTAATAAAAGAAAAAAAAGAAAAAAAAAAAGATTTTTTTTTCAATTTCAATCCCCCTTATTTACTGAATGAATCTTCTCTCTCTCTCTCTATATATATATATATATATATATATATATATAAAGTTAAGTAAATTTGGTGAACGTAGTCGAGGGCTACTTGAAAGCTCACTTTTCAATAGCTACTACACCAAGCTGTTGGGAAGGGCGCTTCTCCTTTCCCTTGAAACGGACTTATGCAGAGTGTTGAGCAAGGAGGTATAAAGTACCACTTTTTGAGTCTTTGGTATGACTCGACCTAATATTGAACACCGGTCTCCCGGGCCATTTGCGAACATTTATATATATATATATATATATATATATATATATATATATATATATACAGACATGTGTGTATGTGTGTGTATGCGATTATACATATATAGTAACAATATCAAATACCACTGATGAGTCAGTTTCAAGTAGAATGGCCTGTGCAATTGTCGTATGGATTTAGTGTTTTAGATTTTAAATCAGTGTAAGCATTTGATAAAACACTCACAACACATCTGAATAAGTTTCTTAGGTGTTGACATAGGCTCATCATGACTGTCTTCATTTTATCATCTTTTCAATGGAATACTGTGAGGTTTTCTTTGCACTTTTGTGCACAGAGGATTATATTAATTCTACAGATTGCGACAATTTAAGCAGTAAATTACATATATATATATATATATATATATATATATATATATATATATATATATTAAAGGAATATATAAAAATGTCAAACAATATATAAAATATGTATTTGGCCATATTGCTCTGGCATGAATACTGTAAATATTTTACGAATTAAAAGCGCTTTTAGTGTTGAATTTTAAACTATAAATATTTCTAGTTAATATGTAGAGAGAGAGAGGAAGGGAGAGAGAGAGAGAGATTTATAAACACTAATATGAATAATTAATGCACAATATAGCCACCTACGCACTCGTATATATATATATATATATATATATATATATATATATATATATATATATATATATATATATATATTCGGAGTATACACATGAATGCTCGCATACACGTCAAAGTATACAAATAAAAACACATTGCTTGTCCTTGGACAGGCAAAAAGGAGAATTAAATTTCTTAAATCTGATTATTGCATATAATGAAGCATTTCCCATTCAATATCTCTGCTACATAATTGCTTCTTTGCGAGTAATTATTTCAGAAATGTAAATAAATCGCAATTTCCATAATCACCTGAATATTGGCGATATCTAATTAGTAATGAACGTAAAAATAAATGTATTTATTTATCTATTATTTTTATGTTGCTTACATCAAAATCTAGAAATATTTATTTCAGGCAAATGGAATCTATTTCCCGCAGTTTCATTTGGGACGATTCGAAATTCAAAGCAACACTCTTGGCTTTATACGATGTAACCATATCATGATTGACAATGTCTATAACAATTCTTTTAAAGTTATAACTACCTGAGCAGCAGTTCTCGGGTGTTGGTTTATCCAAGTGATCTCTCTTCTATTATTTTTTCGACTATCATGTAGCACAGACATACGTACACAAAACCATAAAAACATATTTATCTAATAAGCGAATTTCGAGATAGATTAAATCAAAACTTAGTGGGATACGAGGCAAAATGTAGGCAGGAAAATTATAGTATCCGAATTTTCAAATACTAGACGGTTTCTTTTCTTTTTTTAATCGGCTTTCTCTCCAAACGCTGATCACCAAGGACAGTGAAAAGTTTGCAACTATCTTACTTGTGTGGTCGGTTTATATATATATATATATATATATATATATATATATATATATATATATATATATATTTATTTATTTCAAAATGAACAGGTCCACTTGGAGATTTATATTTTTAAAGGCTTATTTATTTATTTATTTATTACATTCATGTATGTTTCCACCTTGCTGCTTTCGTCTGAGAGCATTTAGTAATTTACTTGGGTTTTTACTTGAATGTGGCAGAAGGCTATATGAATGAGACTCGAACTCACACGTGTAGGTTTGTTTGTCAAATATATATATATATATATATATATATGCATATATATATATATATATATATATATATATATATATATATATATATATATATATGCATGTACATGTGTAGGTAAGACATGAAAAGAAATTGGGTGACTTAGTTTTGGATTTTAAACAGATATCTGCATAATGGCGGCGGGAGGTCGTAATGCTGGACTGTGGCCACGAAGTAAACGAGTTCGAACTCCATTTGCGTTATTACGTTCACTTTCGGACAAATACTCTAACGAAACCCTTTATTCTCCCCAGCTATAGATTGAATAATATCGCTGTTCTTCTGTAAGGATGGCTTTAAATAATCCACGGCTAATATACCATTAAACAAAAGGGAAAAAAATAAACGAAATTCTATTTGCTCTTACGTGGTGCACTCAATAAGTTTCCAGACTTTTTTGTACAGGCATTTAAAATTGTTGTAGACTCTTGAAAATTCAGTATGTTATTGCTATACATCTTATGAGATGACTGACTAATTTTTATGATTTCAGCTTCAAATGAACAGTTACACCAGCAATTGGAATACACCCTGCTAAAGCCTGATTGTCACAGCTGGGGAATTTCGAATATGCAATCTGGAAGTGAGGACACTTTAGAAAAACGATATGCAATAACATTCTGTTTTAAACTTGGAAAAATGCCACAGAAACGTGTGTAATGCTTCAGTCTGCTTTTCGACCATCTTGCATGAATCGAGCATCAGTCTTTGAGGGGCATCAGAGATTCAAGGAAAGCAGGGAGTCTGTGAGGGATGATGAGAGGTGTGGGAGGAGTAAGGAAGTCAATAGAGCAGAGTTGATTGGCCAAAGGTTTAGGGTTAGGGTTACTATGTTGAGGTTTTAAGGGGGTTCAGGAAGAGATTCCTTGGGAAGAGGCCAGCACTCTTCAAATCGGGTCAATGGCATTTCCACCATGACAATGCACCAGTCCACAACTCCATCCTTGTCACAGACTATTTGACCAAGATGGGCATCAAGACAGTTTGTCACCGTCCCTATAGTCCAGACCTTGCCCCCTGTGACTTTTGTTTATTCTCTAAGCACAAGGAAAAACTTAGAGGCTGTCGTTATGAGACAATTGAAGAGATGAAAGAGGCTGTGACGAAGGTCATTGACACGCTCACACAAGAGGACTTCCATGGGGCCTTCCAGAAGTTGTTGTAACGGCACAACAAGTGCATTGGAGCCGGAAGAGATTACTTCGAAGAGGACTCGAGTTTCATGTGTGTACTATCAATAAAAGTGCCCCTACGAAAAAAGTCTGGAAACTTATTTAATGATCCTCGAACAATGACACGTATTACAATCTCTTACTGAATCACTCAATAACTGAGTTATGTCAGTCTGTCTTGATCTATTCTATGCTATAAGATTAGGGAATGACGTTTATTATGCGTATATCTACATATGCTGTGTAGTTGGGTTTTTTTTATACTACGGTCCTATTGAATACGAACAATTTTTAAACGGAAGTATTTAACTCATTGATGGAGCACTAACAGATACAATTACTCCCTGTCGGAATGGATCCAGGCGTAAAGACGACGAAAAGGTACTCCACACTATCTAGAGCTCCAGAACTGGATCCTCACCATCAGATGCGATTCAGTATCCTATCCAAGGCTCTGTTTTGAGGGGGGTTCTTACCTCTCTGCAGAAGAAACAATCAACCTATTCTAAAGTTATGCTGATAAGGGTGTCGGTCACGCAAGATACAGTGAAGTAAGCTGACGATAACATCGTTTTAGACGGCCGCTCCACTTATCCCCAAGAAGTTTCATAATAAAGCCTAAGGGGTCAACGATGAAGGAGGTCGGTTTCCTGAACTTTTCCTTTCTTCATCTTATATGCTGTTCTGGTCTCTGAAGTGGCACGAACCTTTTCCTTAAGCTGTTTTGCTGTTCTGCCAGTAGGTGGTGTTCTTCATCATAGGCCTCATTATACTGTCTTCCTAGAGTCCTCGATTCCTGCTGCAGCTGCTGTATTTTTTTAGAGCTCTGTGGTCCTTCCAATAAAGTTGCTGATCAATCTTTCTCTCTGATACACATGAAACAATGAATGCTGTCATAGCCTGCAATTACTTGTCAGCACTATCTTAGTTGGTGTTACCTGCAGCAAGCTGCACACGTCATCCTAGAATTGTAGCCATTCAATTTGTATTGTTTTTAGGAGGCAATTTAATCTGCTTTTAAATAACTGTGCATGAAGTCCAGTGTACAGGTGCGTAGAGAGACTGGGCTCTGCAACATGAATCCCAACCATGTCCCTCCTATGTCTCACTAATATATGTATATGTAGCAGACAAAGGTATAAATGATTGGATAAAAATACCGATATACAAATCAATGACTTTCATTTATTTAAATAGTGAAAAGTTCGTTGAAAAATAGAAGTAACAAAGTCTTTTCTTGTAAGATATTTGTCAGAACGTAAATATTCTAAGAGAGAAATGAAAGATTCATCCATGAAATGTACCAGTTTTTTTAGTCTTAATCTAATGGATTAATTTTGTGTGAGTAAAAGATCTTTGTGTGAGTATGTTACTATGTAAGAAAGAATATTCATTCATCCGTTAACATGTAAAATGCTGCAGCAGAAATTTTCTTAAGCAAGCGACGAGATTCTAATTACAGTACAAACATTTTTGTAAACAATAATATTCGTTCAGTTCAAGATAATTAAACGATATTGAAATTAAATGGATCTTGAAGGAAAAGAATATAAAATTTTTACTCAAAAGAAATAAACCGGGAGGTTTTTTTTTAGCTGGCTACGGAATAGATCCGTTAAACCTACTAAATATGTATTTATTCAATCGTTATTGATAAGATAGGTTCAAAATTAGATAAAAATGTTGAGGATTCATCAATGGTTATAATTGTTTAAAAATGTACATTTAACAATCGGGAAGAGAAAAGATTTATTTTCGGTTTTCATCCAATTGTCATATGAATACTAAAGTTAAGAACATTATTGCAAGATCATTCATTGTTAGGTGCCAATTATATACATATTTTTTTTTTTTCGCGGCAAGTCAAATATTCTCGTCTGCGAATCTTCAAGAATTTTTAAAACGGGCAGGTAAACTCCGATTGGTCAATAAATGCAAAAATACAGGTTAAAAAAAAACCAGCTTCACGAGCCTTTTTTTTCACAAAAATTAACAATTTTATGAGTATGAAAATCAGTTGATTTTATATGCATACATATATATATATATATATATATATATATATATATATATATATAGAATACTTAGTCCAGTTAAACCGGAGTTAGGAGTAATTCCATCAGGACAAGAAATTATTCGTGAATGAATATTTAAATCTTCCTGGTAAAGAGCTCAATGTACCAATTATACAGAGCAATAATTTCATTAAGAAAAAAACAACGAAACCAATCACTGAGTATATATATATATATATATATATATATATATATATACTCAATCTTCCGCCATGGTTAAAGAGCGGCAAAACTGTTTGAATTCAGAGTTTTCCTTCTCTTAGACTGATTGCCATACCAAGGCTAAAGAACACACACTATCCTACTATTTACCAGCAGCTGGAGTGAGATGATGTTTTTTTTTGCATTTCTCAAGGGTATTAACGCGAAGTGAAACGCAAATAAATGGTACAACAAGAGTCAATTTTTCGTTATGGGATATCAACTTTTAAAAACTTACTAAAAACAATTTTCTCCATGAAAAAAAAGCTTTTTTCCTGAAGGTGATCTGAGATCGAAACTAGACAGGAACAATCAAAAGATAAATAATGCAATAAATATCTATATTTGTCTTATCATTTTTGTTCAAGTTATATATATATATATATATATATATATATATATATATATATATATATACGTGATGCACGCAATAAGTTTACAGAATTTTTTGTACAGGCATTTAAAATTGTCGCAGACTCTTGAAAATTTAGTATGTTAATTCTATACATCTTATAAGATGACTGACCAATTTTTATGATTTCAGCTTCAAATGAACAGCTACAGCAGCAATTGGAATACACCCTACTAAAGCCTGATTGTTACAGCTGGTGAATTTCAAAAATGCAATTTGGGCGTGAGGACACATTAGAAGAACGATATGCAATAAAATTCTGTTTTAAACTTGGAAAAATGCCGCAGAAATGTATGGAATGCTTGACACTGCTTTTGGACCGACCATCTTGCATGAATCGAGCATCAGTTTTTGAGTGGCGTAAGAGATTCAAGGAAGGCAGGGAGTCTGTGAGGGATGATGAGAGGTGTGGGAGAAGTAAGGAAGTCAATACACCACAGTTGATTGGCCAAAGGTTTAGGGTTAGGGTTACTCCTATTAAGGGAGTTCAGGAAGAGATTCTTTGGGAAGAGGCCAGCACTCTTAGGCCAGCAGTGGCATTTCCACCAGGACAATGCACCAGTCCACAACTCCATCCTTGTCACAGACTATTTGAGCAAGATGGGCATCAAGACAGTTCCTCAGCCTCCCTATAGTCCAGACCTTGCTCTCTGTGACTTTTGCTTATTCCCTAAGCTCAGAGACTGTCGTTATGAGACAATTGAGGAGATGAAAGAGGCTGTGACGAAGGTCATTGACACGCTCACACAAGAGGACTTCCATGGGGCCTTCCAGAAGTTGTTGGAACGGTACAACAAGTGCATTGCAGCCGGAGGAGATTACTTCGAAGGGGACTAGAGTTTTATGAGTGTACTATCAATAAAAGTGCCTATACGAAAAAAATCTGGAAACTTATTTAATGATCCTCGTATATATACGTAGAAAAGGTAAAACGAAAGAAAAATGTTTGATGATTTGTTTATTATCAATGTTTTTCGACTTTAATCTTTTTTTTTCTTTGAATGCAAAAAGTTTTATCAAAATTATTTTAGTATGAGAAATAATTATGATAGATAAATTTTGATTCAATTAGAAGTCTTTATAGCAAGATCTACTAGCCCAGATGAAAACTTCTAATTGAATCAAGATTAAATGTCTGTAAAAAATATAATAGCAACATTCAACTCACTTCTTCATATATATATATATATATATATATAATTGGAACCTAGCAAGTTAATCATATCGCAAAAATGCTCCTAACTTTAGTATTCAAATGACATGATATGTGACTAAAGACTGTTAAAATAGCATCACAGAAATTCTTATGATTTAAAATTAAAGGAAGACTGTATTTTAGAACATCCTATGAACAACGTTATTTTTTTTTTAATCACCTTTAAAATTCGCAAAAGATTTCCGCAACTTTAATTTGTGATAATTCTATCTCGAAATATCTTGATCAGTTATTAAAAGCAATTTATGCTCAATGTTTTGAACATTTGCGATTAAAAAAAAACAACATCTGGATAGCGCAAGTAAAACCGAGAAGCAAATTATAATTTCTAAATCAGTTGGCCGGTTTGTTTTTGTTTTTTTTTTTCTTTTGAAGAACTGGTAAAATCTTTAATCAGTTCAGTGTAACAAATTCAACTCCAAGCCATGATCTAGGAAACTATAATCATGTGAGTAGAAGTAGTTTTCTTTCTTCAACAGTATTGAACCAATTTCGCTTTATTAGCTCATAAAAATGTTTCGGATAAACATAGTCGTCAAATATCCTATTTTAACTTTGTCCCTCTTTTAAGTGTCGATTTCTTTCTGCATTCAAAACGTCGTACTCTTCTCACATTCTTGTCTTTTTTTTTTTCCTTCTTTTTTTTTTGCCCCCAAAAAATGAACAAATTTTCCTCTCCCTTCGCTCCAATCAGCAAAGAAAATCTTGTCACTCTTATCTTTTAGGCAAATCGTGAAAAAAGTTTGACTAGTCGTTGTTTACTATCCTGTAAAGCCCTCTGTATCCTTTGAAACGTGCAAAGGGATCTTACATATCATTAGTCATGAACAGGGAGGTAGTCCAGCCAAAGAAATTTAAACATGGCGGATATCTCTTATCCAACTTACGAGAAACAAAAGCAACGGTGTTGGAGTGCTTACAAGATCTAAATGGTATTAATCTATACCGAGATGTACTTTATTGAGCCAGTGACACAAATATGTCTACATCTATATCCCTTTCAGTTTTATTCTTTTGCTTAACATAGAACATGACCTCTGCCACTCTCTCTCTCTCTCTCTCTCTCTCTCTCTGTCCATTCTTCTGGTGTACAAGCCCAGGAATTAATATCCTTCCTAGAGTTCCTTCTTCCTTCACATCTTTTTCTTCTTCTCTAAGTCTTTTTACTCTAATTTTTGCCGCTGTTGATCATTTTCCGGTTTTAATGTTGCTTCTAAGTTGTTTCCGTTAAAATCACTGACTGGAATGTATTTCTCCACCCCGTATTCATTGCTGTTCTTACATTTTCTTTGTGTGTGTGTGTGTGTGTGTGTGTATAACATACACACACACATATATATATATAAATATATATATATATAAATATATATGTGTTTGTGTGTGTTTAGATTTCACTTAGTGTTAATACCCATAGGGAAGTTATGGATCCAACTTTTCTCCCTCCTGCTTTGGGAAAATAGGAGAGCAGACTGGGCTATTTAACCATGATATAGCAATTGGTCTTGGAGAAGAAAAACTGAATTCAAACGTGTTAGACGCTCAAAAGACTGACCTTGTGTCACATCCAGATCATGTGGAGGAGTTTGTAAATAAACATATATATCTTATTATAATTGAGATTATGTGCCTCTGTCTGTAATTATTAAGTACTCAGTTCTTCAATATTAATCAGCAAATAATTTATTAACGACGTCTCTATTAAAGCCTAGTTGAGTTCGATTTGCTTCGAAACCGACCATATGTTATTAATGGGTTTAAAATCATGCGTTAAATATATCACAAAGAAATAAAGGATTGCATAGTATAATGATTCGCACACTGGTTTTGACAAATTGTTACTCGGTGTCATTGATTTTAAATTTTGTTTTCTTCTTAAACGTATTAAAAGTAATCTTATGTATAATTTTATATTTAAATCAATTAGAATAAAATAGAAATATAACACAAGGTGAGATCGAGAAGAAAAAAAACGGTGAAGATTTACTTTGGCTTATGTACACTCGAAACTTTTCGTAGCCTAGGAGCTAAAGAAGCCGGCGTATTTAACCAAAAGCGACGTGCGTTCGAGTATTATCGAGTGTATCCTTTTATTATTTTTTCCTGATCTAGACTTCCTCATCGTCGTAGAATGACAGAGAGTGTTGCTATTAAAAAAAAAACAAGATAAAATAAAGCTCTCGTTACATTCAATTATAATTTTATGAGTATGTTTGCAGTGAGAGTAAATATGGTTTGAAATAAATTGTACTTGTGACCACTTGGATCATAAAAAACTTCTTGTCGCTATGAAAGCATCAGAACGAAATGTTTTTAGGGTAGGAGCACTAATTGTTACTAAGCTAGACTTGGTTGTGTTTTATGGCATATGAACCCTTGTGGGTTATCTAATGCCAGATTCAGTTATATTAGATAGATAGATAGATTGTTGGTAACATTATTAGACTTTGTACGAAAACAAGTCATAGTATTAAAGTACTCAGTGAGAATCGAACTCACGACAAACTGACCTGCGAAAGAAGCTTGGAAAGCATCGAACCACGGTAGATGTCCTAATTTTCACCGAGCTGGGCTTTCTCTGACGAAGAAATGGGGAAAAGAAGAAGAAGAAGAAGAAGAAGAAGAAGAAGAAGAAGTGTTTGTGGTATAATGGTTCATGTCGTAGGAAATGGACACGGCGACCCGAGTTCATTTCCTGGACGAGGCTGTTTGTACTTCCCATTGCACTAATACCTTTGCAAAAGTTAAACAGTAGGGCAGACTGAGCTCTTCAAACTTGGTATGGCAACCGACCTTGGAGAAGGAAAATTCTAAATTCAAACTTATTGAACGCTCCTTAAAATTGACTTTGTGTTGCATCCTGCTTGAGAGGATAAGTTCGTAAATATATACAAAAAAAGAAGCAGGGCACACGCTGAGGATCAAACTCACTGGACATGCAAATGATTCAGCGGGGCTTAAGCGTTAAACTTTGCTTTTAACTAGATTTTTTTCCCTTTTTAATGGCCTGTATTTTAAAAAAATGAATACATAAATAAATACTTTCAAAGATCAATATTACCTTGCATCTTACTCTGTATAATAATTCCTGGAGAATGAGGGTTTTTCCGGGTTGCATCTACCCCCCCCCCAACCTCAAAGGTTTATTCCCCAGTGCATGAGGTGCCATTGAATGCCGACAGGGCATGAGAAATTTTATGCCTCTCCATGATTCCTGTGAGGCACCCCATGTTTTTGTCGCATTCCAGCACTGTGAGAAGGAGATAATTGCTTTGCTCTTACTTCTCAGTTATAGGGGATCTTTCCCCAAAGAGCACCCTACCCTTGCTTAAAAGAGTAAGGGCTATGTTTATTGACCGGTATCTGAATGGTACCTGAAGATAAATGCTGACGAAATTTAAGCAATTTTTAAAACTGTTCCGCAGGAAGCCTACTTCCTACGGGGCACTCATCTCAACCGACATCGCGTCACTTTCTGGTCTGGTGGGTAATCGGATAAAAAGCCTTTTAATCCAGCTTAAAATGTTGACGGTATTACTATATACGGGCACCCATTCAAGTTCACACGGAAAAAATTTTCTTGTAATTTTTTTTTTTTTTATGATTTGAATATAATCAATAACTTAACGTATTTTTTTAATTCTTAAAAAGGAAAAATAACTTTTTCACATTTTATAAGGCGGTGGGGTCACTTTCATCTTCTAATTCAATGTAGAATGATCATCTATTTCCGGAACAATTATTTAAAAAAGACACACCCCACCCACCTGGAAGAGAAAAGAAAATTAAAATAATTTGACCTGTCTGGTTACTTGTCTTTTTTTAACGCAAACTGATCAAAAAAAGGGTGATCATTCTAGACTGTATTAAAATGTTCAAGTGAACCCCCTTATAAAATATCAGATAATTGTTTAGACATTTTGGACTTTTTCTTTGTTTTTTTTTGGGGGGGGGTTCTAAAGATGAAAATTGCGGTGTGTCTAATTAGTTAAAAAAATTACAGAAAATTTTTTTTCCTGGTGAACGGGTACTCGAGTAGAGTTGTACCAAATTGATCTTGTGTCGTTTCCTGCTCTGGGCAGAGGGGTTGGATAAATACATACTTTGTATTCTCTTTAATGTGCGAGTCATGGAGACAAGAGGCTAAGAGATTTTTAAAATCAATTAAACTTGATTTAGATATCGCACGCATGCCACTGGTTGCTTACATTATCTGCTGTTACTTAAGTGGTCACCCATCTAAGTATTGTACAGGATCGTCGCTGCTTAGCTTCGTTGATCTCAGTCAAGAGGCTAAGAGTAATCTAGAATATAGAATGGTTGACGATAAATACAGTTTTTTCATGGGTCTACTTTTGGGAGTTTGAGTGGTGAACCAACAAGTAATAAATACTGATTTTAAGTATTAGCATACTGGTTATTTAAAGCCAAAATCAGCCTTTAAAAAATAGATAACAAAATTGTGTTATGCAAGTTTTTCAATTTTCACCGGCCAGGCTTTTACTGAGGTTTGAACAAACAAAGAAAGGTAAGAACAAAAATATTGATAAATAAATAATAGATATACATTTTTTTTAAATAAATAATAACAATATCACTTACTTTTGATAATTCGCAACTAATATCAATTTCGGCTCTTCGACATCAACCGACGAATTCAATACTCGAAAGATACTTTTTGTTCATAAATTGTTAATTCAAATAAAAAAAAAATTTCATAAATTATTGCTAGACTGCTAAGACGTACCAATGAATGATTTCAGTGTTGCAGAGCATATACTGTCAGCAACTAAATGCTTCGGTGTCATCCAAAGCAAATCTTAGTCAATAAGAATATAGAGTATTTAATAGTAGAAAAACCAAAATGTTCACGAGGTCTAAAAATGGGGCTGGAAGGATTGTCTTCATTATCCTGTCTGAAGATTGGATAACTAGCTCCATTCCTTGACTCAAACGGATAATATTATTCCTTTCGTTATAACGTCGCATTCATTCTGAAAAATCTTTTCAAACAATAATCAACAAAACACATCAGTCATTCTATGAGGTTCTAAACTATTCCCACATATTCATATATTGTGACAGGGGAAGATTGATTAAAATTTCATACAGAAAAAGAAATTTCCAATGACGCATGGATGAGAAAAAATGGTTATTAGTACGACTCCTCTCTCTCTCTCTCTCTCTCTCTAATACGGCAGAAGAAACGAATTAACGGTATTTGTCACGTGCCCTACCCAACGGGCGAGTGTGGGTCAAGGCCTTTTTAAGGTGGGTCTGGGAGTAGGGCTATAGCCCAGACACGCCCGGCATTTCCAAAAATGCCTTGGGCCCCACAGAATTCTTCTAAAAAGTAGTACCTCAGGCGCCAGGCGATAAACCTTGCTCCTTCGAGGAGGGTTAGAGCCTGGTGGGACGGCCCCCTGAGGCTCGAGGAATGTCAGACTTGGCCGCGTGATGCGAATGCTAGGCCTCCTCGGCACCCGCTCCAGATAGCCTCGGCTGACTTCCGTATCTAGAAACGTGACACACCCGACCGCATCCGTGCCGCTGATACCACGACCAGCCGAAGTGTGCCCCATCTACTGGATAGGTACAATTGGGCAACAGCCTTGCTACCAACTCGAAGAGTCCTCCCGGAAGGATGTATATCGCTTATAAAGTCTCTATCGCACTAACTTCTTCCTCGACCACAGCCCATTTACATCTAGGGCCACGGCAGTCACCATCCAACGGTGCCCTTGCTTCTCTGACGTGTCCACAGTGCTTCTCTGATGTTGTGTCATTAGGCACGGTTCCGCTGGGGTTGAGGACGTCTGTGTCCCTCACAGCCACTCTTCCGTCAACCCACGGTGTGTTTCTGATCACAGAAGGTGAGAAAAAGGTCTCTGGATGAGGTCACTGAAGCGCTGAAAAGAAAGATGGCTAGTGGTCACATCAAGAATAATTCTTTAATCAAAAGAAACAAAGTCCACACAATATATTATCTAATGCATTTTGAATTGCGAAATAAATAGATTTATGGATTGCAAGGTTGAAATCCATCTGATGAGCTTTAAAAAGCGAAATAAATTTATAGTGGAGTACTATTTTTAAATTTCTTGTTTTTTAAACAAAATATATATTTTTTGTTCTGTAGGTATATTTTGTATTAAATAGCCGTGCATTGGATATTCACAGCCATCATTAACTTATTTATATATATATATATATATATATATATATATATATATATATATATATATATATATATATATATATATCGTCAGAGACTTTTTTTATAAATGAACATGATGTTGGCTGTTCAAATCTTTTTCTTTTCTTTCTTTGAAAAATTGATTCAATACTTTATACCGTGTATCACAAAAGTGAGTACATCCCTCACATTTCTGCAGATATTTAAGTATATCTCTTCATGGGATAACACTGACAAAATGACACTTTGACACAATGAAAAGTAGTCTGTATGCAGCTTATATAACAGAGTTAATTTATTTTCCCCTCAAAATAACTCCAAACATAACCATTAAAAGCTAAACCCCTGCCAACAAAAAGTGAGTACACCACTAAGAAACTACACCCCTAAATGTCCAAAATGAGTACCCACTTTTGTGATACACTATATATATATATATATATATATATATATATATATATATATATATATATAAAGTATTGAATTAATTTAAAAAAAAAAAAAGAAAAGAAAAGGATTTGAACATCCAACATCATTGTTCATTTATAAAAAAAAAAAAAAAAAGACTCTGACGATGAAGTTTTATTTTGAAATTGATTTGACTCAAATAATTATTATTCCCGCTTTGCAATAGCCCGCTAAATTAATTCAATACTATAAAATAAAATTATTTATGCAATGTTTCAAGCAAATTACAAAATACTTATATATATATATGTATATATATATATATATATATATATATATATATATATATTGATAGATAGATAGATAGATACATGGATAGACTTTATTATTTACGTGATATATCTTGTTTACTAATATATAGAATTGTTTTCTGGATTATTTTTTATCATGGTTATTTGGAAACACGGTTTTAAATCGTACTATCAATCTATCTTCATCTTTTTCTCATATCATCGTGATGTTATCATCACTTTTTTAAAATATAAGCCTTTTTATAATGGTGAATATTGCATCATTGGTAAATCTAAAGTCTACTCAGTGAAAATGTTCTATTAAGAGCAGTTTTTTTATCGTCTAAAACAGACGTCAGTAATTATATAGTCTACAATTAAATTATAACTGTAATTATTTAGTCGACCATAAAATTATAATCGTAATTATTTAGTCTAAAATATAAGGATGATTCAAACTTTTAAATATACTATTTCAAACAACCTCTGCATTGTAGCAAAAATATTTTTTCTTAGCAATTAGAATTGTGATAAATTCTTTAAATTTTCTTTATAAAGCTGATAACTGATTTGGTGGATTTTAAAATGATTTCTGTGTTTTATTGATATTATATAGCTGACAACATTTGATGGAAAAGCCTACGAGGGATTATTTTATTTGCTATCTATAATTTCTCATTTAGACGATGAACAAAAATATTTGTTTGTTTTTTTAAATATCTTTTCAGTTTGATTGTGAATTTAAAAATATCTCAACGTTTATCATTCGAGCCAATGGTGTTATGTAAGAAATGTGACATGACTTTCCCTTTTTTTTAAAGATGTCTTCTCTCGGCATAACAAAGACTTATATGATTTTCAATTAAAATTCGAACATGCTAAGAATTATTGGTGGAACGTGCTATATATTATTGTTTTGGTCTATTGATATGTTTATCTAATTCGTAACTATCAGAATATACGTAACGCACTCAATAAGTTTACAGACTTTTTTTGTACAGCCATTTAAATTTGTTGTAGATTCTTGAAAATTCACTATGTTATTGCTATACACCTTATGAGATGACTGGCCAATTTTTATGATTTCAGCTTCAAATGAACAGCTACAGCAGCAATTGGAATACACCCTACTAAAACCTGATTGTCACAGCTGGTGAATTTCAAAAATGCAATCTGGACGTGTGGAAGAACGATATGCAATAAAATTCTGTTTTATACTTTGAAAAAATGCCACAGAGACGTGTCTAATGCTTCAGACTACTTTTCAACCATCTTGCATGAATCGGGCATCAGTTTTTGAGTGGCATAAGAGATTCAAGGAAGGCAGGGAGTCTGTAAGGGGTGATGAGAGGTGTGGGAGGAAGTCAGTTGACCAGAGTTGATTGGTCAAAGGGTTAAGGTTAGGGTTAGGGTTACTATGTTGATGTTTTAAGGGAGTTCAGCAAGAGATTCCTCAAATCGGGTCAGTGGCATTTTCACCAGGACAATGCACCAGTCCACAACTCCATCATTGTCACAGACTATTTGACCAAGATGGGTATCAAGACAGTTCGTCACCCTCCCTATAGTCCAGACCTTGCTCCCTGTGACTTTTGGTTATTCCCTAAGCTCAGAGGCTGTCGTTATGAGAGAATTGAGGAGATGAAAGAGGCTGTGACGAAGATCATTGACACGCTCACACAAGAGGACTTCCATGGGGTCTTCTAGAAGTTGATGGAACGGTATAACAAGTGCATTGCAGCCGGAGGCGATTACTTCGAAGGGGACTAGAGTTTCATGTGTATCCAATCAATAAAAGTGCCCATACGAAAAAAGTCTGGAAACTTATTTAATGATTTTCGTATATATATATATATATATATATATATCATCAAGTCACGCTGACAGTAAGGAGGTCTCTGATTCTCTCTCTCGCTATCTATCCCTATCATCCATCGTTACTTGCAGGTCTTCTTGACAGCATCCAGTATCAGCACAAAACTAGTGGATGCAAGTACTTGCTGGTTGGACAAAATTGGCATGTCCGTGTGTAGGTGTCCTTAAGAGAACGTCTCTTATGAATTCGTCCTTATTTCGCTAACAGTTCCCATCATGTCTTGTTCGTCTTACTTGGATGGCTTGTGAGATGGAAGATATATGGCTGCATAGCTGCTTTCAGGATTTCTTCAAAACAGCACGTTGCAAATATCGTGGGTTATTTAGTTCCAAACGCATCCTTATAGAACAGCAGTGATACTATCTGATACACTACTGTTCCCAACTTTCTTTTTCTCCCGTTCGTTTCGTCAGCGTCCAGTTGGCGTATCCATACAGTAGTACTAACACAGCCATCACGTGGAAGAAATCGTGTTATATTTTATCTGAGAGATCAGATTTCCATCTGATCGATAACCTGTCAATAGCTTTCCACGGCTTTGCTATATGGAGCTAATGTATATCTTCGCAAGACTCCATCGACTATATCGAAGAAGTTGGCGTCATCATCGAATTAACGACAATTTGCTTTCATATTTTTGTAAAGCCTCATCATGGCGGTAACAGTTTCTTTGGTCAAATCATATGCTAGTAGAATTTGCTCCATCTCTTCCTCAATGTACAAAATCAAACGCCTTGGAAAAATCTACGAATAGTGTTGCCTCGAGATTTTTCGTAAGAACTCCTTCGATGATTCAAGTGATTGTCAGAATCTTTGTTGATCGATTTCTTCCAAAGCCATTCTGATTTTTCCAAAGACTACAATTGATAAGCGTGACATTAGTTCTTAGTGATTCCAATAATTCAGGCGCATCCGTACAAGCTTATCATAAGATCGGGAACGTGAAACTCAAAGTAGGGAGATTTTACTCTGTTTTATTTTATTTTGTAAGTGAATACTATATTTTACAAATTTAGACCGTTTTAGTAGTAAATTAAACACACACACACACACACACACAAACATATATATATATATATATAAAGGAAAAAATATCGAATTATGGACCCTAGAAGTCCTTAATTTATATGTAGTGAGAATATTCATCAGACATCTGCATACCTGTTCTGCTGTAGTGGCGTCGAACACTTGCAAATTTTTTTCAATTGCATCTACCGTTATATATATATATATATATATATATATCGTTACCTCATTATCATGTTGTGATGATAGTACAGAGCTTTTTGTCTCTTGCTCTCTCCGTCTGTTCCCATCGTCCATTGCTCATAGCTGGTCCTCTTGACTGCATTCGGTGTCAGCACAGAGTTGATACATATAAGTCTTTGCTGGTCGACCAACACTGCTGTGTCCATGTGTCTATAAGAAAATGCCACTTATGAGTTTATCCTTATTACGGTTACTTGCTCACCAAGTCTTATTGGTCATGGATAGTTTGTGAGATGGGAGGTAAGTGGCCGTATAGCTGCCATAGCTGCATTCTTGTATATATATATATATGAGATGAATATAAATAACTATCTAGACTGAAGTTTAAAAATATGAAAAAATTTTGAACTTGAATTTGTACACAGCTAAGCGATTTATCGTGTCAGTGCCAATTTTTGAAAAAAAATTAAACCAATCTTGATGCTTTTCCTTTTAATGAAACACAGAAATTTACAAGTGCAACACCTTCCACACTCACAAGATCTAAATCTTTGCGACCTTTTCTTTTTAAAACGGAAGATTTTTCTCATTGGTAATTCTTTCTTTCTTTCTTTCAAGAAAGAAAGAAAGAAAGAAAGAAAGAAAGAAAAAATTACCTTTCTTTCTTATCCATAAAAGTATTTTGATTTGCCTTGAGATTAGTGAATCAGCTTTCTTATACATGTATATTTACATTTTTTGTAGTTGTTTCTTAAGAGATTTTACATACAATTACATTACGAAATATTCCCACCGAATGCAAGTAATTTGCACATAGATGTAAGGTTTTTAGTATTCCAATCGAAAACTAATTATTATATTGTTTCAAGTATTCCTTTCTATTTAACGGTAATTATTCTTTATTCTCAGTTATATAATTTCAAGTATTTTTATGCAATACAAATAATTTGCAAGCAGATCGATTTGACCCATAGATGGGACCCTAAAAGATACTTCCTCTCTGAGTCAATGTGGACTTAGGAATAATGGCAATAAAGTGTTACTCCACATTACCCAGATCTCCAGAAGTGCAACCTCACCATCAGATACAGTTTCGTGCCATATCCAGGACATTCTTCTCTATGTCTTCCACCTCCATAGAGGACAATGTCAGCGTATTTTAAACACCACTGACTGGGCAAAAATGATTCTAAAAAAGGATACAGAAATTAAAGATTAAAACAGAAAGCTAACCCAGTCAGAGGGAGCTGCAGAATACGCCGACTGCGTCTCTGCAGAGGAGTAAAAACGATTTTCCTAGATATGACCCAAAACCATCAGACGGCGAGGTCCAAGCCCTGAAGCTTTGGGGAATGTGAGGTAACGCTTCATTGCTATTGCTCCCAAATCCACTCTAACCCGAAGTGGTAGCATCTTATAGGGTCATATGTATAGTTCAAATAGAAGTGTTAGATCATTTGAACTGTGTACAAACTAGTGACTCATGTTGAATCAAGTTGTTAGAAATAGAACTCTTAGACCATTTTACCGTGTGTAAACAAATGACCGATGCTTAATTGAATTGTTAGAGATACATAACAATACATGGAGCCATTTAAGTGTGTGCAAATAAAACTATTAGAAGGGAATACTTGAAACTGTTTACCTGTATGCAAAATAGAATTATTGGTATTACATAATAATACTTTGAATCATTTGACTGTGTGCAAATGAATGAATAGTGTGAAATATGATAATTAATGTTAAACGGCAATAATTAAAACCAATTCACTGTGTGCAAACAAATGATTAATATTAAATAGAAATATTTGCGCATGATCACAATTATTGAAACTATTTAACAATGCAGAAACAATAGCAAAACTAGCGTACAAGCAAATTAATTCTGACTCATTTAAAAATGAAATTACCTGCCAACTACACACTCACAAATGATATATGTTTCTCTGGACCCCGATAAATGCATCTATTCCGTAAACAGTAAGTGTGTATGCTGAATTGACAGAGGACTAGACAAATGACAGAGGACAAATAGATAAGTTTAAATATCAGGTTTTATTTAGCGAATTGCTCATGAAGGGTGTATGGGTGTAGAATCGCAGTTGTATGTGGTCCGTGAAGTCTCTGCTGGGAGCCGTAGAAAGTCGTAACTCGGCTGTCTATTAGTTTGTAGGGACAGTGGGGATCAATATGGTCTTGAGGATGGTCTCGGCGTTGGTGCAGATCATAGGCGTAGCTGTATTGTCTGGTTGTAGACGTAGCTGGAGATACTCGAAAATGTGGATGCATTGGTTGCAGAGGTTGTATGATCGATGTCCTAGCTTATTCAATCTTTAGTTAACCAGTAGGGGGAATCGGTGTGGCTTCGAAGTGCTGTTCCTAATCCAAGTAGAGTGGTTTCTCATAGACTAGGGCATTTCAAGTGTTATTGTTTGGTTGCGCAGGAACGGCTGCTGGATAAAGTTGAAGCTAATCTGCAATTGGAGCTGGATGCTGCGTCGTCGTCTCGTGGTATCTGCCAAGAGGTACAGTGAGAAGACCAGAGATGACCCTCAAAAGACCTTTGGAAACTATCTCTGAAAATGGCTGTTTGAATGAGAGAGAAGCAATGATTGGTTTGTTGGCTGTGCTGGGTCCGTGGTTGTGATTGGTGGGATTTCACGTCATCTGCTTTGGCTAGTGGTGAGGACACAGACGCCACTTTTGGAAACTTGCTGCTGAGAGAGGAACAGATACCACCTCTCGTTGGGTACAAAGGCCCTTTATTTGTCACTGACCCCCACCAATCAGGACTTGAAACAAGGTCTTTTTATAGTAGGGGTGTAGGGAGGAGTTGTGCTGGTCATCGGCTCACTTAGTGCAATGTGAGCCACATGAGTCTGTCCTGGGATTGAAGTCACTCGATATATAACGTGAGCCTGGCACGGATGCCTGTCAATAGCTTAAACGAGACCGGAGAGTTTAGTGCTTTACTTTGCGAGTCAATGACGTCATCGCTCGCCTGCAGATGGCCCAGCCGAAGCCGGGGGCCATTCGGCCTCGAATCTGTACTTGATCTTGAAGAGCGGGAAAAAAACATATTCCTGTCCTCCGGGCTCAGACGCACGCCGTACTCTTGTTTCTCAGTTGCTGTCTGCGGTGTTTATATTGAGGTAGTCGCTGCTTCTTTTCTGAGCTGAGTGAAAGGACTTCTCTACACAGGAAGTTCCTTTATCAAATATAAGTAATAATGAAATACTTCATCGAACTTGGAAGAGGAGCTTTTAAATATGATCTGTGGTTACGAATTGTTTCCGAACGGGCAGTAGAATTAACCCTTTTCGACAAATAGTTCGTGTGTTGATAATAGAAGTGTTGTGGTCTTCAGATAAGACTGGTGGAAACAACGGGTGATAGGTGAACGTTATTGTATTAGCAGAAAAAAGGAAGTCATACAAAAGAAGTACTTGCCGTTCTCGGCTTGCACTCTGTCTGTCAAATGTCTCGTAAGAAACGAGAAGTTGTCTTCCCCGAGCGAGCTAAGCTCGGAGAATACGTTTAGGTTGGACGTGTCAATCTTTGGGGTATGGTAGGATATGTCCCCATAACAAGAAGTTTGCTCGTGATGAAGGAAAATACGTTTTGTTGTATGACGCCACGGGAGGTTTTAGGTTTTGAGTAGCCGGGACGACTACGATACTTGTATAACCATTTAACTCTGTGCAAAATAACGACTGATGTTAAATCAAATTGTAAGTGTTACATAGCAATACTTGAAATCATCTTTGAAATTTCAAATAGATAATTAATAGTAAATAGAATTATTCGTGTAAGAAATACTTGAAACCATTTAATTGTGTGCAAAAGTATGAACATATTTTATCGGTAACATTTTTAATGTTACCGATAAAATATGTTTACAAATCGTAAATATCTAATATATATGTATAAAGAGGATTTGGCACTGAATAACCTACAATTGTTGATATGCTATAAAAACTAAGCAAACCAAATCTTATATATATATATATATATATATATATATATATATATATATATATATATATATATATATATATAAAGAGGATTTAGCATTAAATAACCTACAATGGTTGATATATCATAAAACCAAACCAAACCAATCCTAACTTAAACACAAAACAATCAAATATACAGCGAAGCTTAAGAGCAGATTGATTGATTTAAGTGTTTTCTTCTTTCATCCAGATTATCGACAGAAATGAGAAAGCCGTTCTTTTATGATAGATATAATCACCTGAACATTTGATCCCTGTAAAGTGGTTTTCTTTTCTTTTCTTTTCTTTTCTTTTCTTTTTTTATTAAATAAAAAAAACACTCGATTCTTGCCTAATTTTTATCCAATGTTGACACGTTTTACTTGAGAACCATGTCAATTATTACTAAAGTCTTTCTTTAAAGACACACACACAAAAAAAAACAACAACAACAAAACATCTGTGCCTTAGCGTCTGTGCGAACACGTGCGGGTATAGGAAGACAGTGTTTATCTATGCGCAACAAAAATAAAAATGAATGCTCAAGTACGAAACAGTAAATAAAGAGAGAGAGAGAGAGAGAGAGAGAGAGAGAGAGAGAGAGCACTAGAGGTTTAAATTCATTGATGTTATTTAAAATGCCAACAAATCCCATCCAGCATCTTTTCTTTGAGACTTAAGCAGGTGTCCTCATTGCTATCCGTCTGACATACCAACAATGTTCAGTGTTTACGAATACATAATACATTTGACTGACAATTGATAAAAACAATGTGCCCAAATACTTTAGGCGGCAATACATTTACATAAACAATATTACTGTCCTTTATGATAGGCACGTGTCATTAGATTTATTATCTTCTTGACATTAAGGTTACAGTTGTATCGTTTCGGAAATTCTTCCTGGTTGTTTATATATATATATATATATATATATTTATATATATATATATATATATATATATATACAAATGAATAGGTACAAAAATGAATTTGACTTTGGTATTTTAAGTTTTTATTTCATATTTGTGCTCTATACGTGTTTCAGACTATATGGTCCTCTTCACGAAACTAAAAATGGTTCGGGTCGTCTCTGCTTCTAGTTTTTACAGCGAAGATTGTTTAGATAGGAGAATAATGCTTCTTAATTCAAGAGGCATTTTGTTTATTTTTTCCATCTATGTATTAACAAGAATCTACTTTGTGTGTTTGTAAGTGTGTGTGTGTGTGTGTGTGTGTGTGTGTGTGTGTGTGTGTGTGTGTGTGTGTGTGTACATTCGCATACAGGCACGTGCATATGTTTATTTTTTTTTTCTTTTCTCTCTCTTTCTCTTTGTGTTGAATTCATATGAGAACGTATTAATACGTATTTAATGTACTTCCGGTTCTTTTTCTTTCTTTTTCTTTCTTTTGGAATTGAATGAGGTATAGATATATTCTAAGATAATCTGTAAGAATATGTTTGCGTTTATGCGTGTGTGCATGTGAAATATATAATATATATATATATATATATATATATATATATATATATATATATATATGAAGTCACTTCTTTGTTATCATTATTTCCTTCTGTTTTATTTCTTTCCGATGTTTCCGATATGAACAAGTAATTTTTCTTCATCTTACGAAATTATTAATCTAATCAATGTACTCAAGTCATTCTCTCAGGAAAGCTTCGTTAAAGATCCCGAAAGCTGATTCAGTTAAACGGAGGAGAAAAAAAGGGAAATTTTGAAAATCAAAGAAAATATAAGAAACATGATCGCATATTAAAATATATGGTTATCAATGAAGAATAGGTAGCTGACCCAGGACAAATTTTCAACAGAAATGAAACAAAGTCTGTTTGGTAGGCCAATTTGTACAGCATAAGATACCAAGTTTACAAGAAAATGTTGAGTGGAACTGGTTCAAATAGCCTGGTAAACCTTAGTAGATATATCGACGAAACAAATGATACAATCAAACTATATATATGTATATATATATTATTTTTTCAGCCACATGAAGTTCTTTTATTGCATAACAAACACATATAATCAGGTCAAATTACCTATCAAAACATGAAATAAGTACGTGAAAAAGTCTTTGCTTTAAAGACAACCTTGTGTCATCTCTGCCTCTAGCGGATATAGTAAAGGCAATATATGAAGAATATTTTGTTAACCTAGGACGAATTAACAATATGAATTGAAAAAAATCTGATTGTTAGGACAATACGTACAACATAACAATTCAAATATTTCCCTCGAAATACTGAGTGGAACAAGTTTAAATTGCCTATTGAACTTTTATATTATTTTAGCAATTTTTTGGCTGTCGGCAAAGTTTCTGGTAACAACTACTAAAATCAGACTATATATTGCTTCTTTTTATTTATTCCATAAGATGTTTTTAAATTGTTTCATTTCTGTTGAAAAATAACACCTCATGGTCTGATTGTATGCTCGTAATACAATTAAAAAAAAACTTCTTACGGATTACATAAAAAGAAGTTATCTATTATTTTTTTTGTAGTTGTGTTAAAAATCTTATGTAAGAAATTTCTTGATGTAATGGTTATCATTATAGGAAATGGACTCGATGACTCGATTTCAAATCCTTAACGAGACTGCATTTCACATAGCGCTAATACCCTTGTGAAAGGGTATTAGATCTAACTATTCTCCTAACAGTTATGGGCAGGTAAATAGTTGGGCCGACTAGGCAACCGGTCGAGGAAAAGGAAAACTGAATTCACGCCAGTTAAACTCCACCTAAAATTTGACCTTGTGTCACGTCCTGCTCATGTGGTGGGGTTGGTCAATAAATAGAATCAGGTTATGAAATTCGACGGTCGTTTATTAAAGGAAGGGATTTTTTTTGGGGTGGGGGGAAAAAGCAAAGTAACGTTTTTTTTTTCAGAATATTTTTCTGTAGATGTAAACTCCACATTATTTGGAATTGGTTTATAGCAAAAGTTATTTCCATCTCACCTAAGTATTTGTTTTGAGGCTATTCAAAATGGTAGTAAATCAGACAAAATGCTCCAAGCTTGAACAGAGGTCTGTTATCAAATTATCGGTGGCTAAGAAATGCAAACCATGTGAAATTTATAGAAGAATGTGTAATGTTTATAGAGGAGCATGTTTTAGTCAAAAACCTGTTTACAAATGAACAAAAAATGATTTGCTACGAGTCTGAGTTGAAAAATCAGCCCATGAAGTGGAAACACATTGCCTCTCTGTTAAAGAAAAAGCTTCAGCAGTCAGTAGAGAAGGTCATGCTGACAGTGTTCTGGAACATGCAAGGACCCATCTCTATTGATTTCCTTGTAAACAGTGCTTCCAATTACCCACTCCTTTGGTAAAATTCCTTTTATTTATTGAGGTTTCACATTCCCAACATTTTGCAACTGAGTAAGCCTTCACTCTCACTTGCTATTTATATATACCGAATGCCTGCACAGTTAGCAGGAGGTGACTCAAGGTCAATTTTAAGCAGAGTACAGGTGGTTTGAATTGAGAGTTTTTCTTCTAGACTGGTTGCTTTACCAAGGCTCTAGAACCCAGCAATAGAAAAACGAAAATATATTTGTGATACACGAATATATGCAATAATAATATTCTTAATATACTTTAGTAGATATATTGACGTGATACACGAATATATGCAATAATAATACTTATAATATAATTAGATGTGTATGTGAAATAAACTTTGAAGTAAAGGTCTGTAGAAAGACGGAGGTATTTTTGAGGCATCCTAATTATATGCAATATATAGAGCAGTCATAGTCTTTAGATGTGTATATGAAATAAACTTAGAATAAAGATGTGTAACGCTATGTTAGCAGGGCTTGGAGAACACAGACTGCATCTCCTGCAAAGAGGAAAGACCCCTCCCAAAAAGGTGTTCTGGCTATGACACTAATCTGCATCCAATGGTAAAGCTCCTGTTCCGAAATTCTGGGTAGTGCAGGATACGACTTCATCGCCATTACTCCCAAGTGACCGGTATGGTAATACATTCAAGAGTTCCATTTATAGATCAAACAGATCTGTTTGTAAATTATCAGTATTGGATAGGAATACATGAAACTATACAACTCTGTGCAAACAAATGATTATCAAATAAGATTATTAATGTTAGATATAAAGACTTGAAATTATTTAACCACGTGCGACTTAATTGCAGAATTACAAAAAAGTTCTTAGCCCAACCAAGAAGGAAATGGTCTAGAGCCATGATATGTACATGTTAATCCATGTATTCATCCTGAAGTTTGACATACTTGGCTCATTTTTTTTTTCTCAAATTTTTTTAACCCCTAAATAAAGTTGGCGATCGAAGTCAAGGGTGACCCGAAGACTCCGTTTTTCGATAGCAACTACACCAAGGTAAAGGGGAGGGTACTTCTCCTTTACCTGGATTGCTCCACTTTACCCTTGATCCTTACCTTATAATGCTGAGTGTTAAGCAAGAGGCATCAAGTACCATTTTTGAGTCTTTGGTATGACTCGACCTGGGATTGAATCCCGGGCCATAGGCGAACACTCTAACCATCATGCCAATGTCCGATAACCCTTAAATGATAAAATAGAAATTCTATAAAAAAGCGAAAACCGATGCCCTATTAAGAAGTTCAAGTTTTTTTAATGGCATGTCAACCTCAGTGGGTAATTTAATGCCAAAGCCATTCTTGTAGAAGAACAACACTGATACTATTTAACCCATAACTTTTCCAAGAGTATTAATCCGAAAGTGAATGTAATAGCGCAACTGGATTTCGAACGTCATTCGAGGTCGCAGTCAAGCACGTTAACCATTACACCTCGAGGACTCCTACTAAAAAGCTTAAGATCTACAAAAATCAATGTAAGTAAAAATTGATTATAACTAAAACTTACACAGATGTTCAAATGCACCAATCCCTAGTTTTCCGCATTCTACTTTGAGTTCACGCTAACCACCTAGTACCAGGGGGTACTTGTAGGCGGTACCTGCAAGGCAGGGCTGGGTTCATCGCTTGGTGCCTGTAGCCTTCCAAAAATAAGGAACGCCGACAAGATCAAGTCTGTTTTGTGAGCTGCGCATGAGTCTCAATTCGTGAGTGAATTTCCACAATAAAATGACCTTGTATTAAATCCGGCCGAGTGAGACGCTGGATGAATATCAAACATACCCAGAGCTTCATATTTTCTCCATGGGAAAGAAAATACTCATTTAGCAAGCGTTACCAAAAGAACGGGAAGAATCTTTGTTTTTAATGTAAGAAAGACTCCGAGAATCATTGGGAAAGAATAATAAAGTGTAATAAAAGAGGTATAAAAGCTCACTCACATATACACTTCCATTCGCGAAGACGCACACAAACTAATATAATTTGCATGCGTGTATTTTCATCGACCAGTTATTATTCTAGATATTGTAATGTATTCTTTAAAAGATATGTAAATAATGCATTGGACATTAAACCTAGTGTTGGATATACTGTTAAATCAGATGGGAAGTTGCTATTTGCACTGGAATGGGATAAAATGTTTGCTTTGGTTTTATGGCATATCAATCATCGTAGATTATTTAATGCCAAATCCTTTTTATACACATATATTAGATATATATGATTTGTATATACATTTTGTAGATAACATTCTTGCACGTAGGGTGTCCTCGTGATGTAATGGTTAAAGAGACTGGACTGCAGAATCGCAGTCAGTGAGTTCGAACTCCAGTCGTGCTATTACGTTCACTTTCGAAAAAATACCCTTGGAAAAATATGAACCCCCTTATCCTCCAGCTATGGGTTAAATAGCATAGTTGCTCTTCTTCCAGAAGGATAGCTTTGGTATTGAATAAGCCACGAAGGTTGAAAGCCAAGAAACCAAACCATTCTTAAACGAGCCTGAGTTCTTTTTTGCATATAGTTAAATGGTTTCAAGTAGTGCGAGATTACTGTCACAGTTTAACATCGGCCATTTGTTTGTGCACATACAGTTTGTTCTATTCGTCCCATAGATAGTACTCCGGGTCAGAGTGTACCGAGGAGCAATGACAATAAAGGGGTACTCTACATTTCCAAAATCTCCAAGGCTTGAGCCTTGACATCAGACGGTTTAATGTCATATTCAGGACACTCTTTTGTGGAGATTTTACCCTTCTGCAGAGCTACAGTCGGTGTCTTCTACAGCCCCAGCGGAATGGGCTCAAAATGGTTTTTTTTAAGAAATCAGCGTAAGAATCGTTGAATGTCTTCTTGGAGAAATTAAGAGAAATGACACGAGTCTCTTAGACTTATGTTTATACTCTTTTGCTACTGTGAGTTTTACAAATTCTCATTTGACTGTCAGTAAAAATACTATTTATGACAAGAAGTCAAAAATTTGATTCACACACACACACACACACACACACACACACACACAGCTACTACATTTGGAAATGGATACGGCGACTAGAGTTCAATTTCTGGACGAAGCAGTTTACATTTCATTTCGTCCAAATATCATTGGGAAAGATATTAATTCATCCAATCTTCCCAATTATAGATAAATAGTAAAGCAGACTAGGCTCTTTAGCCTTTGTACACCAACTTATCTAGGAAAAGGAAACCTCTGAATTCAAAAACAACACACACACACACACATACACACACACACACACACACACACATATATATATATATATATATATATATATATATATTTGAGTAAAAAAAGAGCGGTAAAAATGTGTTAATATCTACATTTTTGTAAGTACTATCGTTGCTTCTTCCTTAAGAATAGAGGGGTGGTTACGCTCGGTGCTCACAAGTTAATAAAAATAATTCAGACGAAAAAAGTTACATGTGGCTCGTTCACAAAGTTCTAAGCCTCAGCAAGAAAGAAGACCCATAGTAGAGCATTTATATTGAAGGGGAAAAACTATCACTTTTCATAAAACTAGAAAAACTAATTTACATTTCTGTTTTACTTTATGGCCAGGTGAGGCCGATTAAAGGTGAGAGATGTACGACAAATCTCAATCCTGTGCGAAACTTGGAAGTTTTTTAAAGTATATATATATATATATATATATATATATATATATATATATATATATATATATATATATATATGTGTGTGTGTGTGTGTGTGTGTGTATGTGTGTGTGTGTGTGTGTGTGTGTAATTTTGGCAAAGATAACAAAACCCTGCCGGTCGATTGTGTAAGACAGCCGTTCCGAATATGAAAAGAATTGTTTTATAGCTGAAAATTTGCTCAGTCCATCGTAGTGCTCCAACCATCAGTTACAATTTCTGTAGAAATACATAGATAGATTGATTAATACATATGAGAAAAAATAATATAATATAATATAATATAAGATAGATAGATAGATAGATAGATATGAGACCACATATAGATTTGGATATGATTTGCTTTCTTTGTTTGGTGGCATATCAGCCTTCGTGGGTTATTTAATGTCAAAGCCATGCTGTTGAAGAAAAATAGTGATAGTATTTAATCCATAGCTGGGAGGATAAAGGGGCTTATACCTTTCCTAAGAGTATTAGTCCGAAAGAGAACAAGATAGTGTGAACTCTCTTACAGACCAGCCTTTTAGTTATTACGCCGTGGGGACTCCCCCAGATAGACATGAGAACATAGTTAGATAGATAGAGAGATATGATACCATCTCTAATAGAGAAATGAACTGATTCAATAATAGATATGAGACCCCATATAATAGATAACTTGATAGTAACAGAATGCGAGAAAAATTAGAAAACTAAAAAAAAGAAACAGGAGTGATAAAGGCAGTAAGTGAAAGTAATTTATCATTTTGATACCCTGTTCACGTTTTACAAACAATGACAAAAATCAAGTCAGTCAATTTCTCTTTTTAACAAGCGTGGCCTTTCTTCATCTATGTTGTATATTCAGAAAATAAGAATAAAAATAAAAAACCTAACAAAAGAAAATACTGACTTCCGTTCCCATTTCAGCAATCTCTTCCGATCAGGAGAAACAAAAATAATGTCCGCCGCCATTTCTGGACGCGATAACCAGGGTTTGTGAGCGCTCTCCTCAAAAGAAATCTAACAATGGCTATCTTCAAACAAGAATTACGGCCTAGAGACGTTAAAAATTGGTTGAAATTCCTGGACTTTTGGCTTTGTAGTAATGGCTTAGCGGTGGGAAGGAGAAAATGTTTACTTTAGCAAAAAAACAGGGCTGGCAAAATAGTTAGGACTTTACGACACTCAGCCCTGGCAAGTAATGCTAAAACTCGAATAAGAAGGGTCATAAAATTCCGACAAAGACACTAGGAGGGAAAGAAGGGAGCTGTGGGTAATAATCTTCGCGGATTTTAGAGGAGTGCATGTGTATACACGAACACATAAGTCCATCCACCTACCTAAAACACACACACACACACACACACACACACACACACACACACACACACACACACACACACACACACACATTATCCGAGTTGGCTGTGGCTGTAGAATACAGTGGGGTAAAACCTCCACCAAAGTTTATCCTTGATATGACACAAAAACATTTGATGGTGAGGCTCCAGTCCTGGAGCTTTGGGGAATGTGGAGTACCCATTCATTGCCATTAATCCCAGGTCCTCTTTGAGGTGTAGTACCACCCTATAGGGCCCCATCTATGGGTCAAATAGAAATGTTTGACAATTTAACTGTCTTCAAATAAAGCTATTAGTATGGAATACTTGAAGCCGTTTGACTGAGTACAAAATGAAATACTTGGAACGATTTAACTGTGAGCAAATGAATGAATAGTGTTAATTAAAATTATTAGTGTTAAATAGCAGTACTTGTAACCACTTTACTGTATGCAAAAAAATTCTTAATGTTAAATAGAATGAATTGTTTCATATAGCAATAGTTGAAACTATTTAACTGTGTGCAACCAATAGCAATACCTATATAAATTATCTCTCATTCATATATAAATAAGATTACTTACAAACTGAAAATCATATATGTATAACCAGTTAAATATGTACAAACAAATGACTGGTGTTAATTTAAATTCTTAATGTTTCATGACAATACTTGAAACCATTTAATTGTGTGCAAATAAATCAGCTCTGGCACGTTTAAAAATGTTACCTACAAACAATTTATATATATATATATATATATATATATATATATATATATATATATTTATATATATATAAACAGGATTTGGCATTAAATAACCTATAAGGGTTGATATGCCTTAAATCCCAAACAGCCCAACTCCCACACATCCATATATCAACAGAAAGTCTCTCTCTCTCTCTCTCTCTCTCTCTCTCTCTCTCTCTCTCTCTCTAATGAGCTATTTCCCTGTTTTAAATTACCAGCATGCATATGTTTGATCAGAATAATATAAAGGCTACCTTCGCAGGATATGGACTCAACTACATGAGTTCAAATCTTGATCGTGGCTGTTGGTATTTCACATAGCAAAAATACTCTTGGGAAAGGTATGAGTCCTGCAATTCTCTCTTCAGCTATGGGTAAAATAGTAGGACAGATTGTGTCCTTTAACCTTGATACAGCAACCGGTCTAGGAGAAGGAATACAGTGAATTCAAACCAGTTGCAAACTTGGAGAGGGATGGGCTTCACAAGTCTATTCCCGCCAAAGACACTCTACATAAGTAGCACCTACTTATGTAGAGCTTGGTTTAGTCTGGCACAAGGTTACGTAAGAAAGAGAAAGCAACACGATCTTTTTAATTAGAGCTTTATTTAATATAATATTTTAGATAATATAGGAATGATTAGTTTATTGGTTGAATTTTACGGGATATGAGTTCTTGTAGCTTATTTAACGCAAAAAAATGATTGAGCTCATTTGTTTGCTCACAGTTAAATGGTTTCAAGTATTGTAGTTATTCATTTATCTTCTAGATTGAGGTAGGCAACTCTGCAGTCAATGTCAACATATAAAAGGGACGATGATTGAGTCTCGCTAAGAACTCATCCTTTATTATTGTCTCCAATGTGAGCTGGTTCTCATAACCATAGAAACGACGACCCGAATGAATAAAGATTAAAAAGATAAAATATATATAAACAGATTTGGTTGAATACCACGGATTTTTTTTTTTTTTTAAATCTTTGAGTAAAGACGTTTAAGTCTTTGCACGAATCTTCTTATGTCTAGGTCAAGTTGGTAACCCAAGCGCTTTCGAACATTTCGCAGGTCATCTTCGGGGGTCGTGTTAGATCGTTTATTACTGTGAGTTTTATTTATATTTCGTCGCTTTACCCACCAACTCTCCGACATAAGCGCCCTAAAACAGTATCTAATGACAAAGCATAACAAAGACACTGACAAACTCAAACCCCCAGATATTAGAAAGATTCTGATTAACAAAACAAAATCATATATAGAAATAACAATAAAAACCATTGACAAATCCTCGAAGCCATAACTATAAAAAGTAAAAAATCAACTATAAATAAAATAGCATTCACCACAAATATAAACATATTAAACATATTCGAAAGCTAACCACCCATATTAACAGAATGAACCAACCCCATTTATAATTTATAAAAAAACATAACAAAAATCACTCCAAATAAATATAAATAAAACCCACAGCAACCAACGATCTAATAAACCCCTGAAGATGACCAACGAAATGGTCGAAAGCTCTTGGGCTGATATAGGGTTCTTTTTTACCAAACTGACCCAGACATAAGAATACTAGTGAGAAGATTTGAACGTCTTCACTTGAAGATTAAAATAAAACATCCGCGGTATTCAACCAAGCCTGTTTAGCTGCCTAAGTATACAATATATATATATATATATATATATATATATATATATATATATATATATGTGTGTATATATATATATGAATTTTTTTTTATTGTTGATCCAAAGAGAGAAAGAAATGTTTTTAAATGAGTAGGTCCACGAAGAGATTTGTGTTTTTTTAGGATTTATTTATTTATTTGTTTGTTTCTCATATATGTGTAAGTTTCCAGCTTGTTGCTTTCGTCAGAAAACATATATGGCACAAGGGCTTGTTAATGGGGTAAAAAAATCTCCAGACGCACACATAGAAGAAAAAATAACCATAAGTGAAATCCGAAACCACTCCCCCCCACACACACAACGACAAAAACATATCAAATATTAAAGACCAATTAGGTGTAAAACAGGATAAGGTAAACACACGAATGTAAAAGAGAGAAGTTCAAGTCTCACTGAGTACCCCATTGACAAGACTTTGCGCCATATATGTTCTCTGACGAAAGCAGCATGCTGGAAACATACACATATGTAAGAAAAAAAAAAAATCCTAAAAAACACAAAACTCTTTGTAGACCTACTTATTCTAATATATATATATATATATATATATATATATATATATATATATATATATATCCAAAGAGGATGCGTTGGGAATGATTCAGTTTGAAGATATATAAGAGGATTCTTATAAATCTCCAGGAGTTCTCAATGTATAATGATATATGAATTTATAAATTTCATACAGATCAAATTCAGATATTTAGAAAAAAAACCCAGCTGACCATCATTTGGCTATTATAAATTTATTTCAGCTGGCCTTTCCATTTGAGAAATCAGCCTCCTCTGATACCTATCACACAATGGAGAGAAAAAAATAGAATAATTCTTTCAATGGATTCTTACTCGTTAAAAAATAGATAAAAAAAATGAAGAAATGAATAAAGAAAGAAAGAGGGTATAAAAATATATGGGCTGGAAGTTGGTGACAAAATCGGATGTAATGTCATTGTCTAGTGTCATGTATTCTTATTTATCTAAAAAATAATTTTTTACAAGACTCACAGAACCTTCACCAACTAAAATCTTGTCAATAAATTAACCTATTTAATTTCCAGAAAAAATCTATGTATCTATTATAAAGGAAACGTCGCAATCAATATTATTACTGATATCGAAATTATCTTTAGTTAATTTTTTTTAGGTTTTTTCCGATTTCTATTTAATATTGAAATTTAGTCTTTATTTGATTTCCTAATATTTTTATAATTTTTATTCTAAACTCTATCATTCTAATTAAACATCATAAAAATATATACATTCATATATATATATATATATATATATATATATATATATATATATATATATATATATATCCAGTCATTGTCTAAAGACAGTGGGTGTGGATTATTCTTTACATAGAATATATGAGGAAAATCATATAAATCTATGAGAGTGCTCAATGTATGGCTATTGTTAGTTCCCTATTTATTCTCTAGGGTATAACAAAATTCACATTCAGAGCGTATATAGTTCAATTTAATGGAGACTCAACTCGGTTAAGCCGTCATAATAAATTTATTTCGGCGGAGAATATTACTATACTCTCCGTCTCGTCAGATGACTATTTACATGCTTCTCTCTCGTCGCAGAGTAGCAAATGTGGAGTTACAGTTCGTATTCAGGAGATAAAATAAAGGAATTAAAAAATTAAAAAATAAAAAAGTAAAAATAAAAATTAGAAAATAAAAATAAAATTTAAAAAATAATAAAAATAAAAATAAGAATAAGGTGGAAATCAAATTACAAATTATTTCATTCATAGGCGTGGGCAGTGCCCGCACACACTCATACCACACACACGCACACATATATGTGGTATGTCTGTGTGTGTATGACACACACACACACACACACACATATATATATATATATATATATATATATAATGGTATTGCAGAAGCCTAAGTCACTCATAACTTCTTTAGTTCGTCTCTGATCTGGTGGGGAAACGAATCCTGGTGTCATGGTGTCTAACGTACCGGACTGTGACATCGTATAAAGCAAGTTCAAACTCCAACCACGATATGATGTTTACTTTTGAACTTATAAAATGTGAAGTTGGCGACTGTAGACCAGAAGGCCCCCTTTTCAATAGCTACTGGGTTCGCACGCAGGGCCATAGTCCAGACACGCTTGACATTCTCAAAAATGCCTCGGCCTCACGTCGGCTTTCTCTTTAAAAAAAAGGGTGATAAACCTAACTCATCGGGAGAGGGTTATAGCTTGGAGAGGGATCCCCCCACACTCATGGCTCGAGGAGAGCCGGTCTTAGCACGTTAGGTGGGCTTGACCAGTGTGAACAAGACCACGTGATCAAGTCCCACGAACCGAACCTTGCAGTGAGCAAGAGGGCCGGTGTGTTACTCGAATCGTGAGGCTCGCTCGAGCCAAAGTGAGGCTGTTTCACGGGTTTAAAAAGTACTATGAGTAAGTAAAAGTAAGTTGGCGACCTTTGTCGATGTTGACCCGAAGGCTCCCTTTTCAATTGCTACTACATCGAGGTGTAGGGGAGGGTACTACTCCATTCCCTGGATTGCTCCTCTTTACCCTTAATCCTCACCTTTTAATGCTGAGTGTTAAGCAAGGCAGCATCAAGTACCATTTTTTGAGTCTTTTGTATAAATTAACCTGGGATTGAACCCCGGCCTCCTGGACCACGGACGAACACTCAACTCATTTGGTGAATTACTACTGTTCTTCAACGATGATGTTGGCATTAAATAATCCTGGAATGTTGATATGCCATTGAACAAAAAAAAACCCAACCTAACTTAATCTGTGTGCATATATATATGTGTGTGTGAGAGAGTGAGAGAGAGTGTATATATATATATATATATATATATATATATATATATATATGTGTGTGTGTGTGTGTGTGTGTGTGTATTTATATATATATATATATATATATGAGTATATATTTGCATGTGTGTGTGTGTGTGTGTGTGTGTGTGTGTGTGTGTGTGTGTGTGTGCTCTATTAGTAAAAATAGATACGGTAGCTTAGTAAAGCGGGCGGTATGATTAATCAAGCTTCCTTGATGGCAAAGGGAGAAGTGAGTTTGAATCTCACTGAGAGTTTATCTCTAATACATGTTATTGTTTGCCAGCTTAGAATTACGGTCCGAATGAGTCACGATAAAAAGCAACTAAAATTTATGTACAAAAAAAAGAAGAAAATACAAGTAAAAATTAATAATAATAATAATTGGCTGTGCGTCATCGTAAAAAAAATCAAAATTAATAAAAGATGAAGAAAAACTTGAAAAGGTTTAATCGTCCCTTTGTAAACTAGCCACGAGGCACAAGTCATATAACATCTTGATAAAATTGTACTTGATATCTAGCACGTAATCTCAGAGACAAAACTAAACTTTTCACAAAGGTTTTTACAGACTGGACGGAAATACACACACACACACACAGACACACACACACACACACACACACACACAGACACACACACTCGCATTCTTAAACCCACTCATACATGCTTATCTTTTGAAATTCACACGCACACGCACAGACACACAGACAAATACACAAACTTACTTGCACTCGTAAACGACCGCCCACACATACATTCACGCACAATCTTAAAAGCTAATCTTTTGAAATTTACGCTCGCACACACACACACACACACAAGCGAAAGGATAAACATCCTTCCGGAATAAAAATATAAATACAAATTCAAAAGCAATTAAAATTGCATTGATATAGGCAGTTTCAAGTTCGCCTTCTCCAGTTTAGATGGGAATCCGGAAATTTTAACGAGTCAGCTTTTTTCCCAATTATATCACCCTTTTCTTTGTTTAAAGGCATATCAACCTTCGTCCGTTATTTAATTGGGGGGTGTCCTCGTGGTGTAATGGTTAAAGCGATGGACTGCGGAATCGTAGTACGCGAGTTCGAACTCCAGGGCAAATACCCTTGGGAAAGGTATTTAACCCAGCTATGGGTTAAATAGTACTACTACTGTTCTTCTAGGAGAATAGAGTTGGCATTAAATAACCTACAAAGGTTGATATGCCATTAAACAAAAGAAACCAAACCGTTATTTAATTCCAATGCCATCCTTGTAGAGGAACAGCACTGATACTATTTCACATTTAGCAAGGGAGATAAGGAGGTTAATACCTTTAATATTCCGAAAATAAACGTAATAGTGTGACTGGAGTTCGAACTCGTTTACAGTCCAACACGTTAACCATTACACCACGAGAACTCCCCCTACATGAGTTAGTAAAAACAATCTTCTCTGGGGAATTTTCTTTGGGAATTAAAGGTTTATGATTTTGCAAACAACGCTCTGAATTAAAAAAAAAAAACTATCTTGTGATTATGTCCTGCGTATACCCACTAAACTGAATCCAGTGTTCAGATTGAAGGAATTGTGCTCTATTGGGTGTGGATCCTCAACTTATTACTCCCTGGTTCGCTCTGACCCGGAAAAGTGACAGTTGCCAGGGTTCCAACTGTGGCTCAAGTAGACTTGTTTGCAAATTATTGATATTAGATAGGAATACATGAAACGATACAGCTGTGTGCAAATTATTTATATTTTATAGGAATTCTTGAAACCATAAAACTGCGTGATAACAAATGATTATAACTATAAAGTAAAAATGGCTGAAACGTGATTTTTATTGTTGAATAGGAATACTTGAAACTAAATAATTGTGTGTAAGTTATTTATTACCTGCAAATTTGATCGATTAGCACACAAATTATTCGTGTCCTGGGTATGATAGTAAACAATATTTGGTGGTGAATCTCCAGTTTTGGAGATTAGAAGAGTGTGGATTTACTCCTTCGTTACCATTACTAGCAGGTTCACTTTAACCCGAAGAGGTAGTAACTATTAGGGTCCGATCTATGGGTTATAGAGATATGACTGAAAATTATAAGTATTTGATAAGAATACTTGATATTCTATAATTATGTGTAAATGAATTATATTATTATCAGCATCATTATCATTCCTGGCGAGTTTTTTTTACACCAGCGGAGATTGATGGTCTTTCAATCGGGTTTGAGAGACAACAAGTCTCCAGGATTCTTCTCAGTATTCTAGCCGATCTTAGCAATGCTATAGTTTGGATGGTCTAGTCTTGCCCCCTTAACCAAGTCTTTAGGGACCGTTCCGAGTGTACCAATTATAAGTGATAACACCGTCAATTTCATGTTTAACAACTTTTTTATTTTCTTATTATTATTATTAATCTTTTTCGAGTTTTTCTCTCTTTTCCGAGTTTTTCACACTAGCGTTAACCGATGGTTTCTCATTGGAATTTGAGTGACATTAAATCTCTTCAAGTCTCCAGGACTCTTCTCGGTATCCTGACCGATCTTATTAAAACTGTAGTTTGGGTGGTCTCCTCATCCTTCAATCCCTAAATCAATCCTTTTGTAACTGTACCAAGAGCACCAATTACAATTGATATCACCGTCACTTCCTTGTTCCACAGTTTTTTCAATCCCCGAGCCAGGCCCCTGTACTTATCTTTCTTTTCGTTTTCTTTCAATTCTACTCTGTAGTCAGCCGGGATAGTAAAGTCCTCAGTTTGGCAAGTGTCTTTTTTATTGATTATTACTAGGTCTAGTCGTCTGGCCCGAGATTAGGTGATCCATTTGTATCTTAAAATCCCAGAGGAGTTTGTACATTTCATACTCTATGACAGATTCTGGATTGTGCATATATCATTTGGTAGTATGGTCAAATTTAAGCTTCTGTGCAAGAAGCTTAAATTTGACCATACTACCAAATGATCCTAGTGGATCACCTTGTCTACTCAGTCGTGTCTAGTCTTATACTCTTTCTCTGCTAGTTTGCTCCATTCGCTTATATGATTGATCGCTTCGTCTCTTTCACCAAATAACCTACATTTGCTATTTTGTTGCGTCTTATCTATTTTTGCTTTGATATAATTGGTTCTTACGACGTTGTTTTGTGCTGCTATCAGAAGAGATTTAGTTTCTCTATAAAGGTTTTTCTTTTTTAGCCACGTCAACGTTATCTCGTGTCTGATGTCACTTGTTTGTCGCTTAAAACGTCCATAGAGTTGTTTTTCTTCCCATTTTGTCCCGGTTATTTCCGTTCCGTTGATCCTGTTTTCTGTATTGTTTCTGTTGTCTGAAATCAGTCATCCTCCGCACTTTTCTATGTAATTTTCGAGTCGTTGTATCGATGCTTCAACGCTATCTTCAATGCTGATAATACCTCTTTCTCCTTCAGTTCATGACATTATTATTATTATTATTATTATTATTATTATTATTATTATTATTATTATTATCGTGGATCTTAATAATGCTGTGGTCAGGAGTTCGGCTTGAATACTGAGAAGAGTCCTGGAGACCAGAAACGACTTGCTGTCTCTCAGACTCCAATGAAAAACCTTTTGCTAACGCTAAAAAAACTCTCAAAAGAGAAAAATAATAATTGTAATAATAATAGTTACAACTATTATTATTATTATTACTATTATTATTATTATTATTATTATCAAATAGGAATAGTTACTTGACATCATAATTGTATATAAAGTATTAGCATCAGATAGGAATGCTTGAAACGATATATATATATATATATATATATATATATATATATATATATATATATATATATATATATATATATATGTTAATGTGTGTGTGAATTGCAAACATCATCGTCCTGGATCTGAATTCGGATCGCCCTATCCATTTCCTTCAATGATCGACAATACACCACGAGCGTCTCCTAAACGATGTAATTGTTTTAATATTAGTTACTTGAAGCTAATTTTTTTTTATTAGTGATTATTATTAGTTACTTGAAACATAATTGCTTCCAAAATTTAAAAAAAACTGATTTCGGTATTGAATAACCCAACAAAGGTCGATATGCCCAAAAACCAAACATCTTCGACTTCGCTCTCACTTCTATCTGTTGGTGTATGCATTTACCCAACCCCTCTGCCACGGGCAGGACGCGATATAATGTCAACTTTTAAGAAGAGTACTGCTGCTTTGAATTCAAAGTTTTCCCTTTCCTAGACCGATTGCCTTACCCAGGCTAATGAACTCATACTGTCCTACTATTTAACAATACATGGGGAGAGAAGAGAAAGATTCATGCCTGTTCCAAGGACATCGGCACAAAGTGAAACACCAGCAGCCTCCTCCGGAATTTGAACTTGGGTCGTCGTATAACCGTTATGCCACACGCCGTCTATTTGTTGATGTATATATTCTCAAATACAAATGAAGCTCATTGTGGTGGCCAAAGTATTTTTTAAAACCAACCTTCTCTACTCTTGGAAACTTATTACCAAATCGAAGAGCTGTAATATACTTGTATATGGTTTGTCTATTATTGGTTATTACCATTTCAGATTTGACATGGTCGTTACCGCATTTTCAAACCTTGAAAGAGCAATCGGCATTGGAGAATGTTTTGGTTCCTTTGTTTTAACGGCATATAAACTTTCCTGCGTTATTTAATACTGTTGAACAGTAGTGGTACTATTTGATATAGCTGGAGAAATAAGAGGTTTCATACTTTATTCAAGGGTCTGGAAGTGAATCTTATAGCGCAATCGGAATTCGAACTCACTAACTTCAAAGCTGCAGTCCAGTACTTTAGCCTCAACGTTACGGGAACTGTCCAGATCAAAGAGAAAAGAAAGCGATGAATTGAAAGCCAAGCTAAAGCAGCCGGAAGTTGTGTCCAGCCTTATTCTGACAACACTTGTGGCGATACTAATGTCGAGATGTCGAGTACTTTTGACTTCTCTAAGACAATATCCATAAAAACATCTATGCAGTTATTTAGTCTCAAGTGTTCATATCTAATACTGATAATTTGCAAGCAATTAAATGTAGTTCCTAATCATTTTTAACATTATCTCAAACAGATTTATTTGACCGATAAATAAAACCTTAACAGCTACTATTACCACTTTGGATCAAAATGGAACTGGGAGTAATAACAACAAAGGGGAGACTTTATATCCCCACCCAACAAGAACTCCAGAACTGAAGCGTATCTCGAGTATGACACGAAGTGTTACGTTTTTACGAACAAAGAGAATAAGTAAACAAAATTGGAAAGAGAGGGACTCGTGGGTGTACAACAAAACAATTAGGTTTATTAAGCACAGGCAATTACTACTTATATATATATATATATATAGTTGAGTGTGTGCATGCATATATATATATATATATATATATAGTAAAGTTGGTGACCTTAGTCGAGGGTAACCCGAAGGCTCCCTTTTCAATAGCTACTACACCGAGGTGTAGGGGAGGGTGGTACTCCATTCCCTAGATTGCTCCAATTTACCCTTGATCCTTACCTTATATTAATCAAAGCGGCATCAAGTACCATTTTTTGAGTCTTTTGTATGACTCGACCTGGGATTGAACCTTGGTTTCCCGGACTATTGGCGAACACTCTACTCATTTGGCCAATAGCCTGGTTGTTTGTGTATATATATATATATATATATATATATATATATATATATATATATATATATATATATATATATATATATATATATATATATATATATATATATATATATATATATATATATATATATATATATATATATATATATATATATATATATATATATATATATATATATATATATATATATATATATATATATATATATATATATATATATATATATATATATATATATATATATATATATATTTGTATATGTATATATTAGGTACATATAGGTAGATAGGCATCAGATTTTCTTGTAGCCATGTCTTATTGATGATAGGCAAGAATTTAGTGTTTGATCTTTTAGTCAGCTTTTCTTTTCAGCAGTGGTATTAGTTAACCCATAGCTGGGATGTGATTAGGGATTTCATACCTTTCTCAAAGGTATTAGTCTGAAAATGAACGTAATAGCGTGTCTGGAGTTGAAACTGGTTCAATACCATATCACAGTTCAGCATGTTAGCCACAACACCACAAAAAACTCTCACCACGTATGTGTGTATGTATATATGTGTACTTTTATGAGTATATATATATATATATATATATATATATATATATATATATATATATATATATATATATGTATATATATATATGAATGTATGTGCACGTTCGTGTATATGTAGATATGTGTATCTGACAAGAGTGAGTATGAGGGGTTCTCACTCTCATAGATGTCTTCGGGTGTATTAAAGAATGTGTAAATAAATCAAAAGATGCTTGCAAAGTTATTCGTGTATTGGTATGTACACAAAAGCACGTGTGTATTCGTGCACGTGTATGTACGTCTATATAAATGAGTGTGTGTGTGTGTGTGTGTGTGTGTGTGTGTGTGTGTGTGTGTGTGTGTGTGTGTGCATTGCGCTGTGTGCCACGAAGCTGTAACCGAATCCGTGAAAAGGATTTATGTTCAAATAAACTTCTCAGTAACCGACCAGGTTGATGTCGGTTGCTCGTATAAAGTTTCCTAGTTTTTCAAATGAACAAACCGAAGGAAGCCTTTATGTCCAACTCTTTTAGGATTTCTTTATATAAAGAATTAAAGCCCCGTTATTTCGAAGAAGGAGTCTTCTTTAGCGACCAACGTTAAATGTAACTTGGGTAGAAATTTTTTTTAAAAAAAGACAAAAAAATATAAAGAACAATGTGGCCAGAAGAAAAGAAAAAGGAGGTTAGTTTTTCTCTCCTTCGTATATCTACAAATCTTAAACGTCTCGAAAAGACTGGCTTTTAGTCAGTAAAACAAAGAGAAGAGAAGAAGATAGAGGGAATTAATGGGGTTGAAGGATTAATAACGATTATAAAAAGAGGGGAAAAATTGAAGAAGAAAATGATTTACGGAGGAGGGACAAATCCTTTTTTAACTGACATCTTTTAATTATTAGCTCTCTCTCTCTCTCTCTCTCTCTCTCTCTCTCTCTCTCTCTCTCTCTAACCATTTTTCTCCTTGTTTTTTTTCTCTCTCTTTCCGTCTGTCTGTCTGTCTGTCTCTCTTTGAGGAGTTCCCATGGCGTAATGGCTAACGTGCAGGATTATGGCATTGTTGTGAATTCGAACGCCAGTCGCGTGATCATGTTCCCCTGGGAAAGGTTACTGTTAAGATTAATTCGAATCACCCTCACTCGCAATGGGTTAAGTAGTACCACTATTATACTTCAACAAGGATGGCCTTGGCATTAAATAACCAACGAACGTTGATATTCCATAAAATGAAGAAACCAATCCAAATCAAACTCCCTCCCTCCGTCTAACGCGACACGGATTCTCTTTTTTCATACAGTTTTTATCCTCCCCCTAAATTTTTTTTACCTAACTTTAGTCCTTCATTTCTACTCACATTTTCGATGATATCGAAATATACAAAGCGTCAGCTAACCTAGCGTAGGATGTCTAGTGTGAGTGGCAACGATTTTAATTTCTACATTTGGAGCTTGTACTCTGATGCTATCAATTGTTGTCAGAACTTAGAGTATGCTGACTGAATCCCCTTCAGAAGGGTACGACTCACCCCACTAAAAAATTGTCCTGGTTACGACATTAAACTGCATCTTATGGTGTGTGTCCTGGGGAATGTGGAGTACCCATTCGTTTCCATAATTTCCAGGTATATTCTGACCCAATAATGATAATACCTGTAAGGGTATCATCATTTATAGGTCAATTAAATCTGTTTAAGAATTATTTGTATTCAATAGGAATACTTGGTTCCCGATTACTGTAAATTATTTATATTTAGAATACTTAAAACTATAATTGTTTTCTAAGGATTGTTTTTTTTTTTGGCGCAAGGCCAGACATATCGGGTCACCGATTCTATTTCCTACGATGATAGCGGTTTCGCTTACCACGGCCGCAAGTTTCGTGCATCCAAAGAGGATCGAATTCATTACTAATTTATCAACGAGACGGGTACCCTAATTATTACTACGGGACAAAATATTCAGTTAAAATTGATTATAATCAACTTACCTTAGACCGATTAATGAAGGCCAAACCCTAATCGATACTACAGAACAAAGTATTCAGTTAAAATTAATTATAATCAACTTACCTTAGACCGATTAATGAAGGCCAAACCCTAATCGATACTACAGGACAAAGTATTCAGTTAAAATTAATTATAATCAACTTACCTTAGACCGATTAATGAAGGTCAAACCCTAATCGTTACTACGGGACAAAATATTCAGTTAAAATTAATTATAATCAACTTACCTTAGACCGATAAATGAAGGTCAAACCCTAATCGTTACTACGGGACAAAATATTCAGTTAAAATTAATTATAATCAACTTACCTTAGACCGATAAATGAAGGTCAAACCCTAATCGTTACTACGGGACAAAATATTCAGTTGAAGTTAATTATAATCAGTTTACCTTAGACCAATTAATGAGGGTCAAACCCTAACCATTACCACAGGACAAAGTATTTAGTTAAGATCAATTCTAATCAGCTTATCTTAGACCGATTAATGAAGGTCAAACCAAATATCGTAGTACGGGCTAATAAGATTAATTTATCTACAACTACTTTCCAATTTGATCACGTTTACTCCATTTTACGTTATCCATCTAGCTGGTTATTTTCCCATGATATTGCCTTGATGTCCACCAGCCGTTAATAATATATGACACTTTGCATGAATTGTCAACTGATACTTAAAATTAATTTGCTTAATAATAAACCGATGTGACAGTAGTAGTATAAAATAATTTTCGAATTTTTTCTTTTCTTTTTTTTTTTTTGATATTTTTTGTCATTAGATTAATTTTTATTACATTTGTATTCCACTTATACTATACTTGTATAAGATTGTTATGTAGTAAGAGGTGTGATTATCGTGACGGAAGCGATTCAGAAACAGCAACAACATCAATCGATTAATGAATAGGGTCCTGGCTTGTTTACCTTCATTCATAGATTTTCTTGGAGTTTATTGAAAAGGTGACACGTGAGAGTTACAGAAATTTGAGGAAAAGCACGTTATTATTATTTTACAATTTTGAAAGTTTTTAACACCAGCGTTAGCTGATGGTTTCTCACTGGAGTTTGAATGACAACAAATCTCCCCAAGACCCCATGACTCTTCTCCGTATTCTGGCCGATATTAATATGCAGTTGGCTGGATGGTTTCTTCTTGTCCTCACATTTCTAAGTATTCTAGTCCCTTAACCAATCCTTTGGGGATTGTTCCAAGTGCACCAGTTACAATTACTATCAACCTTTCCTTCATGTTCGCATCAGAATTAGTTGATGGTTTACACTGCTATCTGAATAACTACAAGTCTCCTCAGGCCTCTAGGACTCTTCTGAGTATTCTAACCTATCTTAACGATGCTGAAGTCTGGATGGTCTTTATTATTATAATTATTATTATTGCTATAATTATTATCATTATTATTATTATTTACTCATTAGAGTTTTTCACATCAGCGTTAACTGATGGTCTTTCGCTGGAGTTTGAATGACAGCAAGTCTCCTCAAGTCTCCTCAGTATTCTGGCCGTTCTCAATAATGCTGTAGTTTGGATGGTCTCCACTCGTCCGCCAACTTTCAAGTCCTCCAGTCTCTTTGATAATCCTTTAGTTACTGTACCAAAAGCACCAATCACAATTGGTAAAATTGTCACCTTCGAGTTCCATAGTTTTTTCAATTCCCTAGCAAGGTCGAGGTATTTACCTTTCTTTTCAAATTCTTTCACTTTTATTCTGTGGTCAGCCGGGACAGCAAAGTCAACAATTTTGCAAATTCTCTTTTTTTTTTGTTGATTATCATTAGGTCTGATCTTCTGGCCGATATTAGGTGATCCGTCTGAATGTCAAAGTCGCATAGGTGTTTATGTGTGTTATTTTCTAGGGCAGGTGCCGGGTTGTGCATATACCATTTGTTCGTATGGTCAAATTTTAATTTCTTGCACATCTCCTAGTGGATCATCTTGCCGACCCAGTCGAGTCTAGTCTTATACTCCTTCCGTGATAATTTGCAGGATTCGCTTATTATATGATCGATGGTTTCATCTCTGTCACCGCATATCCTACATTTGCTACTTTGTTGCGTCTTATCAATTTTACTTTGATATGATTGGTTCTTACGGCGTTGTTTTAAGAGAGATTCTATTTCTCTCTTAAAATTTCTTTTTCTTAGCCATGTCCAGGGTTTGTCACGGAAGATGTTGTTTATTAGTCTAATAAAACTCCCATAGAGTTGTTTTCCTTCCCATGTTTGTTTCCTTATTATTATTATCATTCCTGGTAAGTTTTTCTCGCCAGTTTACGAGAATAAAATCAATTTTTTAAGTTCATTAAAATATTTTATTCAACAAATTATTGTTTCAGCCTTGTTTTGATCTTATTAATTTATTTACTTATTTATTTATTCATTCATTTATTCTTCTATTTATTTATTTAGTTTTGTATTAAGATTTGTCAATCGTCAAAGTGTGTACATAACTATATATATATATATCTATATATATATATATATATAGGGTGACCAAAAAAAAACAGAAACTTAGAAATAAAGCAAAATAATTCTAATTTTGTCCAAAATGTCTTTTCCTTGGCAGACGAGGACATGTTGGTGAATACTATGGTCCCAATTTTTCATGCACAGAATCTACTTCATATGCTGAAAAAAAGAAAAGGCTAGAATTAAATTTATGAATTTCAGTCAAAAATATATGGTCTACTTTTTTAGGGGGTGGGGGGTCACTATATATATATATATATATATATGGTTGGGTTGGCTGAGTTTTATGGAATATCAACCACTGTAGATTATTTAATGCTAAACCTATTTGATACATATATTAAATAGATATGATTTATAAAAAAGGTTTCTAGGTAACATTTTGAAACGAACAAGAGCTCATGTCTTTGCACACAGTTAAATGGTTACATATATATGATTCTTGAGTGAATAGTTGTCCGGTAAAAATTATTCTTAAATGACGTAGAGCTAATTTATTTGCACACAATTTAGTATTGCTATTGTTTGCACACAATTCAGTATTGCTATTGTTTGCACACAATTCAGTATTGCTATTGTTTGCATACAGTTAAACGGTTTCAATAATTGCTCTACAACATTAATAACTCAATTTAACTCCATTTATTTGCCAACAGTTAAATGGTTTCAAATATTGCTATGTAACACTAATAATTCAAATCAATGCTTGCCATTTGTTTGCATACA
>CAUZXS010003556.1:75000-82831 GCA_963585895.1 Sepioteuthis lessoniana
TGCAATCGGCTTAAGGAGGTGATGTTTTTCAGGGAGTTATGAATAATGAAGTGATAATTTGTATATTAGATTTTCTTGTTATTTTTTTTTATAGTTCTTTGGGGGCTAATAGCTTGGAAAATATTTGGGAGAAAGACGTAAGTATATACGTCAATTGCTTAACTCTTCACACAGTATATTTCTGATAGATAGATAGAGAGATAGATAGATAGTTTTAAGTAGAGTAAAACAGATATGAACAGCCTTAGTGAGATAATTTGATAGCGTTAACGAACAGACTAAAATTGATACATAGGAGCCGACTAACATAGATTGGTAGATTCTTTCGTAAATAGATTCGAACAAATGTAGACAGAGGTTTGGTTTGGTGGCATATCAAATTTTGTGGGTTATTTAACGCCAAAGCCATCTTTGTAGAACAGTAGTGGTACTATCAAACCAATAGCTGAGGGTATGAAGAAGTCCATGCCTTTCTCAAGAGTATAAGTCCGAAAGTGAACGTAATAGCGCGACTGAAATTCGAACACGCTTACTGCGATGTCACAGTCTAGGTGGTTAGCCACTACGCCACGGGGACTTCCTTTGGAAACTGAAAGATAGGAATTACAATACATGTATACACAATATACGATATCTATATTAATGATTGGTTGACTTATTTTTACATTGTCTTTAATCACTACGACAGCAAGAAAAGCACATATCAAAAAAATTTTAAAACTGTTTGACAAATTTTCATTCTAAAATAAGATTGAGACAACTACGAATAAACAGAAAAACAATATTCGCCTAATAAAAACAGAACAAACATATTTTAGTGAATCTTTCATTCAATTACTCCTGTACATAAGGATATATATATATATATATATATATATATATATATATATAACCATATGTATAAAAACTTTATTATTTATATTGTTCAGTCGGCTGGGCGGTAGAATACACCGACTGCTTCTCTTCAGAGGGATAAGACCTCCCCCACCCACAACGAATGTTCTGAATATGACACTAAACAATCTCATAGTGAGGTTCGCGTAATACTGGAGCTTTGGGGAATGCAGAGTACCGCTTCATTCCTATAAACTGAAATAGAATTGTTTGGACATTTAAACTACATACTTATGCTAAACTGAATTGCTTGAAATGGAACATTTTTTAATGCTAAACTAAATTGTTCGAAATAGAACAGTTTTTGACATTGAAACTGTACTAACGCTAAACTGAATTAATTTGAATAGAACCGTTTTGACCTTTAACAGTCTGTAAACAAAAACTATACTTATATTAAAAGGAATTGTTTGAATTAAAACTGTTTGACTAAAGGGAATAGCTTGAAATAGAAATGTTTTTGATAATTAAACTGTGTACTTATGCTAAATTGAATTGATTGAAATAAAACAATTTATTTGTATAAAAATGAGTTTGGCATTAAATAACCTACAAAGATTGATATGCCATAAACCCAAACAAACAAATAAACAAACATTCATAATTGATATTGAGCACTATTAAACAGTGCTCAAAATCAATTATAAAACCGCAAGATTTGGTCCACCATTACCTCACTGACCTAATAAGAACATAAACAATATATATATATATATATATATATATATATATATATATATATATATGTGTGTGTGTGTGTGTGTGTGTGGTAATATCAAAGATATAGGCAAGTCATAGATAGTTAAAAAATTTATGAAATTAATTTTAATAGATCACATTTTTTTATCGATAGATTTTATTTGATTTCCTTTTAAAATTATAAGTTTGTCTTCAATATTTTTAAATTTTTATATTTCTATTCTGAATACTGTCATTCTAATTACGGTTACTATCATTAATATTAATAAGATTATTAATCATAAAGAATTTTATTATTGATAGATTTAAAGTTACTGTTATTACAATTATTGCTAATTTATTATTATTATTATTATTATTATTATTATTATTATTATTATTATTATTATTATCAATAGCAATTCTGATTTCCTTAGTTTGATCCTACTGTTGTTAACACAATCAATTTTTCCATCACAAAACTTTTTCATATGAGTTTAAATCTATTTTCATGGTGGCATCTACACATGAATTCATTTCTTTTATTCTATCGTTGGTTAGTAAATTTATATCAAACAATACTTATTTTTTTCTTCAGGCAAATGTTACATCTACTATTGAAGCTTCCAGGAGCAGAAGAATTTTTTAATATATCTCCCTTTTATTACAACCCAGACACCACAATATAGACAATTTTGTACGACATCACATTATAGTAAATATCTTTTCCATGAAACAAGTCATACCAAAAAACTCCTTTCACACAAACCCTTCTCTATTTCTTTTTTATCAACTCCCTAAAATCTATCTCCACTTTTAAAACAAAAAAATATTTAATGAAACCTGATACATTAGAATTTAAATCCTTCCCAACTTTTCCGGCTACAACTATACACCCTTCACTCTTCTCACATGCTTTTAAATAGAAAAACTCAGAAAACAATTTCAGTCTCGAAGAAGTTCATGAAGACGAAATAAAGCCCGAACGAAATATCAGACATTTATATATATATATATATATATATATATATATATATATATATATATATATAGTAAAAAATGGAAAGCAGAAAAAAACTGTAGAGAATGCCGAATCGGCCCTTAAGATGAAAGAAATAATCGGCACTGTGGCAAATGAAAGAACAGGTCTAGGCCTTCACCCACAGTGTTGGTGGTCCAAAGAATCCAAAATAAACAAAACAAAATGGTTTTGAAAGAAATTCATCATCTTGAGGAAATCAGGCGAGTTGGCACAAGGAAACAGGTCGCATAGACCAAGTGGGAGAGTGCAAAAGACCGAACTGTCACATGGAGCGATCTCAAACACATGGAGCCAAAAAGAAAAAATCAAGTTTCCTTATAAAGGCAGTCAACGACAACTTACCAACACCAGTCAACATACATTCATAAGGGTTAACAACATCCGACTGATGCAGATCATGTGGAAAAACTGTCAGCCTCAAACATATTCTCACTGGATGCGAGTATGCTCTAAGAAGCTACACATGGAGATATAACGAAATCCTTGAGATTTTTGCTGAGGCTTCGAAGAGATGTTGTGAGACTGTCAATAAAGCTCTAAATAATATCACCAATAGAGGTGCCCGTGGTGGAATGGTTATCGTCGTAGGAAATGGATACGGCGACACGAGTTCAAATCCTGGACGAGACTGATTGCATTTCACATAGCACTAATACCCTTGGGAAAGGTAAGAATCCAATTATTCTCTCTCCAGCTATGGGTAAATAGTAGGACAGACTAGGTTCGTCAGCCTTGGTGAGGCAACTAGTCTAGGAGAAGAAAAACTCTGAATTCAAACTTGTTAAACTCCGCTTAAAAATTGACCTTGTGTCATATCCTGCCCGAGCGGGGGGGTTGGGTAAATAGGATCACCAATAGAGTGATTTATTTCGCTAAAGAAGGAAATATTTTGAAACTTTCGTATAAAAATATGTATAGATCATCATTGTTTGATGGCTGCCTGAATTGGCATGTTGCAACTGATTTAGAACATCATTTCGTATTTCCAACTAAAATAATGTTAACGACCCAGTATCTGGATATTGTCATTTGGTCTGTTCAAGTTTTCATCATTGAATTAACGGTCCCTTTTGATGAAAATTTTGACTGGTTACATCAGCATAAGTGAGAAAAATATGACGATCTTCGAGATCAATATGTTAGAAATGGTTGGATAACCGATGTATTTCCTATCGAGGTCAGATGCCGAGGTTTCATTATCAACTCAACATCCGCATTCTTGACTAATCTTGGACTTTCTACTTCAGATAAGAGAAAATACATTACAAAGATACAAGATAAAGCTCTAACTGCATATGACAATCCCCTAGAGTGACGAGAATCCAACAAAGTCTGGTGGTATCGTGAGTTAGAGCTGGGGTGCTCTAGGCTAGTGGTAATGATGATTCTGCTCCGAAACCATGACTAAACCCAGAGTCATCTGATGAAAGCTTTGTTGGAAGCAATGCTGCAGTACAAACATTAGCCATTGTATGAAGCTATACATATACAGAATTTGGCATTAAATAACCCACAGATGTTGATATGTCATAAAGCATAACCAAACCAATCTAAATACTGCGTAAATGTTGTGTTTTAAGACAATGTAAACTATACAAATTCTTATTTTTAGTCTGAACGAACCGATAAAAATGTAGAACAATTATTGAATTTTGGATAAATTTAGCTGCTATAAATTCTAACAGCCAATGCATATTATAAGTGAAGAATTTTTTTCTAGTATTTTGTACTTGAAATTTAGGAATGTGTGTTATATATGAGTGTGTCTTATACACTAACAATCACATTTTACGTAAATTGATTACGAGAAACAATAAAGTATATATATATGAATTTTAAAAGAAAGATAATCATGTCTCCAACTCCCACGAGAAATTCAATCTGGGTGTCAAACTCACTGGGAAAACTAGTTTTCAATGAAATCAACTTTTAGGGATGGGATTGAATAGTCCAAATCATTATATATATATATATATATATATATATATACAATGGTTTGGGCTATTCAATCCCATCCCTATATGTGTGTGTGTGTGTGTGTGTGTGTGTGTGTGTGTGTGTGTGTGTGTGGCTAAAGTTGGGGGAAAGACGAGACATTTGCTGCAATATTGTGTATTGAAGGTAGACGTCGCCTTGAAATATACGAAAAAATCTTTAGATTTTGCCGAATTTAGTACAGAAACCCAACAAGTGAACGTGAGAAAACTTGTTTTTTCCATCATAATGTTAGCTTTATTATTTGATATTTCATTAATTAATTAAATTATTTGAGTTGTTAGTAGATTGCGTGCTAAAACAGTGTATTTGCATAGATTATGAGACTGAGCGAAATATAAAAGAGAAAAAAAAAAAAGAAAAGAAAAAAAAGAAAGAATTAAGACGAGATGAAAATGGGAAAAGGATTTAAAAAAAGGAAAGTATCGGCGAGTGGAAAGAAAAATTAAGGCATGAAGAAAACGTGAAAAAAAAAAAAGAAAGAAAAAAAAGAAAGAAAGAAAGAAAGTATTAAGGAGGAAGAAAAATGAAAATGAATGAAATAATGCAAAAAAAAAAGCATTTTGAAGAAAAAGTCGCCTGAAAGAAAAAAGCGGGTGATTACAACGGGAAAAAAACGTTAATGATTTCTTTGTTTAATGGCACATCAATCTTTGTGGGTTATCCAATGCCAAAGCGATCCTTGCGGAAATGCAGTATTGGTACTATTTCACCCATAGCTAGTGGGAATAAGGAGATTCATACCTGTTCACCAATGGTCGGGGAGACCGGGGTTCAATCCCAGAGACTCAAAAAATGGTACTTGATGCTGCCTGGCTTAACACTCAGCATTATAAAGGGTAAAGTGGAGTAATTCAAGGAAAGGAGTAGCGCTCTCCCTAACACCTCGATGTAGTAGCTATTGAAAAGGGAGTTTTCGAGTCACCCTCGACTAAGGTTGCCAACTTTACGTATTAGTCTGAAAGTGAACGTAATATCACCGCTGGAGTTCGAACTCGCTTACTTCGAAACCGCAGTCAAGCCACAATGTAACTGGGATCATCAAAAGGATTTTGAATGAATCAGTAGACTAAATTGGAAAAAAAAAGAAAAAGAAAAAAGAAAATGAACGATACAATGAATGTATAATTAAATTTTAAAGAAAATAATTGAATATGTGTGTTTACCCAACCCCTCCGCTCAAGCACAATGCGACACAGAGTTAATTTTTAAGCGAAGTTTTCCTTCTCTAGACTGGTTGCCGTACTGAGGTTTGAGAGCCTAGACTATCCTACTCTTTACCCATAGCTGGAGAGCCTATAGTTTGATACATACGCTTCTCAAGAGTTGGTAGCAATTTACAAGGCATTTTGATTTGATGTTGCACAAGTATAAGTGCCATGCGAAATACAAACAACCTCGTCCAAGATTTGAACTCGGGTCGCTCTGTTCATTTTCTACGACGATAATCGTTACACCGCGACGTATAAGATTATAATTATGGAAGTGGGACGGCAAAAGACAAGAAAGAGAATTAGACAAAGGTTTTGGTCATTTGTTTTAATGGCATATCAACTCTTGAAAGTTATTTAATGCCAAATCCTATATGATTTATCAGTGAATAGCTCGGTGGTAGTTTTATTTTTAAATGAGTTATAGCTCATTTGTTCGCACACAGTTAAATTGTTTTAAGTACTGCTATCTAACACTAATAATTCTATTCAATATCAATAATTCATTTGCCCACAGTGAAGTGGTTTCAAGTATTGCTAACATTAATAGATAAAGGCGTTGGTTATATCCAGTGATATAACCAAATGAGTGTGAGTTCAATACCTGGTGAAGGCAGTGGAGAACTTTCAGCGGGGAAATTAACAGGAGATAACTAATAACTGACATCCATTAAACATGGCTCGTGGAACTAGAACAGTCTACCCCGGTGAGCGAAATAAAGGGCTAAGTTCGATATTCCAACCACCTGAAGAAGTCCGGAGCGTACAACGGCCGAAACGTTGCGATAAACATGGCGACAAAGATGAGAACAATAGTCCGAAAAATGTAAATAATGTACATAATACCTCACCTCAGAAATATTGACAGATACTAGTAGTTTTATTTGCACACAGATAGTTTCCTGTATGGCTATTTGACACTTATAATTCAATTGAATATTATTCATGCACACAGTTAAATGGTTTCTAGTATTACTATGTTTTGTAATGTTCCGTGAGGGGGTAAATTTAGGTCGATATTAAAAATCTCCCCTCTCTTGTACAATGTATACAGAGTATGGAATGCTAAACAATACTAACTCGCAATGTTAGATTTCACATCTATTTTGCATACGCACGTGTTCCTTTTCTCAACTCTCGTCAGACCTCTGACTGACTTGTTTTTATATCCACCACTTCTAGTCACATGAACTCAATCCATTTCAATACTTGTGTTTGTTGGCTCGAGATCCGTGTTCAAATCACACGGGTCGCTATTGACACATTCTTCTACATAACACAATGTATTAACAATAATTTAGTTTAACATCACTCAGTTGGTTTCAAGTATAGAAAATGATTAAACAGTTCTATTTGACCTACAGATGTGACCCTAACAAGTACTACCATTCTAAGTCAGAGTGGACCTGGGATTAATGACTATGAAATGGTACTCAACATTCTTTATGACTTCAGAACTGGAGCCACACCATCAGATGCAGTTTAGTATCATACCCTTTACACAACTTCAATTTGACCTCTAGATGGGACCCTTACAGGTACTACTATTCTGAGTCAAAGTGGACCTGGGAGTAATGGCTATGAAATTGTACTCCACATGGAGCCACACCATCAGATGCAGTTTAGTGTCATACCCAGGACACTACTTCAATTTGACCTTTAGATGGGACCCTAACAGGCACTACCACTCCGGCTCAAAGCGAGCCTGGAAATCATGGCAAAAAACAGAAGCCTTACCATCAGATGCAGTTTAGTGTCATACCCAGGAGACTCATTGAAGGAGGGGGCTGCAAAGGAAAGGAAAAGAAAAAGAAACAAAGAATGAAAAAAAATGAGTGAGACAAGCGAGAAAGAACCAATGACAATGCTTATTATGGAACAATAAAAATATCAAATTTCGTGAGTTATTAAATATGAACGCCATCTTTGTTGAAGAACAGTAGGGATACTATTCAAACCATAGTTGGTGGATACCTTTTTCTAAGTATCGTGATATTACGTTGATTTTCCG
>CAUZXS010003557.1:0-7500 GCA_963585895.1 Sepioteuthis lessoniana
TTCTTTCTTTTTTGTTTCTAGACAATTTCCCCATTTGGTAAATTCAAGTTTGTTTGTTTGCTCATTTCTTTCTTTATGTTTTTAGTTTCTTTGCCATTTTTCAGACATTTAAAATTGTTCACAGTTGTTAAATTTTAATTGATATCTATCTCTTTTTATTTCTTTCCTCTTTTTCAAACGTTTCAATTTCTATTTTTAATCATTTCTTTCTTTCTTTCTTTCACGTTTAAATATTTCCCACAATTCTTTTTCTTTCTTTCTTTCTTAATTTCCATATATTAAAAGCCATCTTCAACTTCCCTTTCCGACCTATTAAACTTTCAAGCCGTTTCACAACCTTCAGTTGGACATTCATAATTCATTTTGAAATCTATCCTCCCCACCTTTTTATTTCAGACTATTTTCTTTCTTTTCTATCTGCTAATTAACACTTCTATCACCCAATTCTTTCTTTTTTCAATGTTTTATTCTATTTCGATATTCGTCGCTGTCTATCCCTCCCCGTCGATTACACGTTAATGTCGTTTCTCACATCATTCATCTGGGCATAAAAAAGGGTTAACGCCTGATGACGTAGCCGGTAAAATGGAGGCAAAACATGGGATGGAGTGCGTATGCGACAGATCTTCTGCCAAATCCCACCGCTTTTTCGTTTTATATTTCTTTCCTCGTGGATTAAGTACATAAAGAATGCTTACCGTTTTCTCGGTCTATATCTCTCAATATATTCTTTTTCTTGACAAAATTATTGAAAAGAAAACATTTCTTTTAGTTTTTTCTTAACTCTTTTTTAGTTTTCTATTTTTTTTTTAGCTTATGTATTTTATTTTATTGTTTTTTTTTAATGTTATTCTCGTTACTCACCGTCATCTCGTTCGGACGTGACTTAGCAGAGAGTAACGTGGTGTGGATACTTCCTATTCTCGCTTTTATCCACGAACAATCAGAGACAGTGCGTGAGATTTGCGGGCCATTGGACACTGCTCGGATCAATACAAGATCTTTTTTTTCTCTCCTTTCATACTTTATTTTACTTTCTGACTCGGGAATTGTCTTACAACAACAACAACAACAACACACACACACACACACACACACACACACACACACACACACACACACACACACACACACACACACACACAGAGGCGTATATATATATATATATATATATATATATATATATATATATATATATTGTTTAAATAATAATAGTATTGACTGAATAAGAAAAGAACGAAAAAAAGTATTCCATTTTTATATAACCGAGGAAATAACGTCCATTTTCCTGCATAATTCTAGAAATACAAATGACACTCATAGCAAATCATATTCTCTCAAAACATCCGGACATATGAAAATAGGCTGAATCGACGTGGTACACTGGTTAGCAAGCTAGTCTCATAGAACAATGCTGTTATTTACTCAGTTTTGCTTTCTCGGGCACACGTCAGACTCATTGTTGTTGAACTTCGATGATCTTCCAGGAATCGAAGCTTTCAGCATGACTTGACAGTAAGTCTCTGACCGAGGTTTTTTTTATTTAATGGCATATCATCCCTCATGAGTTATTCAATGCCCAAACCATCCTTGTAGAACAACAGTAGTTGGTTGGTTGGTTGGTTAGTTGGTTGGATTTTATGGCATATCAACCTTTGTAGGCAATTTATCGCCAAATCCGTTTTTAGACAAATAATCAGTTCTATTTCAAACAATTCAGCTTAGCATGAGTACACAGTTAAAGCGTCAAAAACATTTCTATTTAAAGCTATTCATTTTATTCAAACAGTTCTAATTCAGCTAATTCAGTTTAGTATAAGTACAGATTTTGTTTACATACAGTCAAATGTCAAAACATATATGTTCTATATTAAACAAATCAGTTTAGTGTAAGTAGAGTTTCAATATCAAAAACATTTCCATTTCAAACAATTCAGTTAAGCATAAACACGCAGTTTAAATGTAAGTTCAGTTTAATTGTCAAAAACATTTCTATTTCAAGCTATTCAGTTTAGTCAAACAGTTCTAATTCAAACAATTCAGTTTAGCATAAGTATGCAATTAGTTCTATTCAACCCATAGATAGGGCCTTATCAGGTGCTACCATTCCGGGCCAGAGTGGACCAGGGAGTAATGGCAATGAAGGGGTGCTCCGCATTCCCCAAAGCTCCAACATCTCCGGAACCTCACCATCAGATTGTTTAGTGCCATATCCAGGATACTCGTTGGGGGTGGGGGTCTGTGTATTCTACAGCCCCAACCGACTGGGCAAACAACAGTAGTGGTGCGTTTCCCAGTCAGCTGGAGCTGAAGAATACACCGAGTGTTCTAGAATTGTCACTAAACAATCTGATGGTGAGTTTCCAGTAATGCTGGGGCTTTGGGGGATGCAGAGTACCCCTTTATAACCATCGCTCTCCGTCCACTCTGTCCTGGAGGTTCTATCTATGGGTCAAACAGAAGTAAAATGCGTACTTATTCTTAACTGAATTGATTGAAATGAACTGTTTTGACATTGGAACAGTACTTACGCAAAACTGAATTGTTTGAGATAGAACTTTTTTCACATTTAACTGTGTGTAAATAAGAACTATACTTATATTAAACTGAATTGTTTGAACTGTTTAACTAAACTGAATAGCTTGAAACAGAAATGTTTTTGACAATTAAACTGTATACTTATGCTAAACTGAATTGTTTGAAATAGAACTGTTCATTTGTTCATAAAAATGTATTTGGCATCAAATAACCTACTAAGGTTGGTATACCATAAAACCCAAACAAACAAACAAAACTTGCCGTGCGGGGGATGTCCTCATTGTGTAATGGTTAAAGTGATGGACTGCGGAATCGTAGTAACCGAGTTCGAACTCTAGTCATGCCATTACATTTTATTTTGAACAAATACCCTGAGGAAAGGTATGAACCCCTTCTCCTCCCAGCTATGGATTAAATAATACCACTACTGTTCTACTAGAAGGATGGATTTGGCATTAAATAACCCATGAAAATTGATATGCCATTAAACAAAAAAAACCCCAACACAAAACAAAACCGAGTTGTGGTGCTATTTAATCTATGCTTTGGTTTGGTTTCTTTGTTTAATGGCATATCAACCCTCGTAGTTTATTTAATGTCAAAGTCATCTTTCGAGAAAAACAGTAGTAATACTATTTAACCCATAGTTAGAGGAATAATGGGGTTCATCCCTTTCCCAAGATTATTTGTCCGAAAGTGAACGTTATGGCGCGACTGGAGTTTGAACTCGCTTACTACGATTCTGCAGTCCAGCGCTTTAACCATTACACCAGGAGGAGATGAAAATTAAGACATGAAAACCTTTTTGATGGAGTTTTCATTTATTTATTGAACAAATTAGTTGTCACAACTTGTTTCTCTTCCATTCTGTTGGATATTCTATCAAAATATTTATTCACTAGCCGCAGTACACGTGCTTCCTTGTGACATTTTTTTTCTGGAGAGAGTTTCAATTTGTAATAATACACCCAACCTACTCCCCCACCCTGACTGATTTCGGTTTTAGACTGTTGCATATAAATACCACCCCAAATAGGGTGATATACATTCTAACAAAGAAACCAAACCGAACCATCCTCATTCGAACTTTGAGTGATACTATCTGAAAATGAAGACCTTTAACATGTATTTGAATCCCTATGTGTCGGTGTTTATAATTTTTGTTTTCATCATTGTCGTCGCCAAACAATTCATTCTTAATTTTAAGTTTGTTTACTTGCGCTTGTGACTGTGTGTAGGCGGCGTTTATCTCGAAGACAACGGAGAAGCCTAAACATATAACGTAATTGGCAAATTGCATCACACCACTAAAACTTAATAACATTAAAACTTCTTGGCAAACAAAAGTTATGCATATGACTACTGCTTATATACAGGGCGATTGAAAAGTTACACTCTATAATGAAATATTCAAAATATCATTTTCTGTAAAAACTATTGGTAAGAAAGAAATTTTTAGAATTTTAAAATAAGGAGTTACTTTTCAGTCACCCAGTAAATGAAAATAAAACAAAGTTACAAATGATTAATACAGGAGGGTTATTTATCAAAATCTGCTTTTTAAAATCATTAGGCAAATTAGATATTCCATGACTAATAATTACCATTTGCTAGTACATATAAATTACATTGACGGTTGATCATACGTATTAGCAATTTAACGTGCAACCCATTCGGGTGGAGTTGTAAAATACGCCGACTGTGCGCCTCGGGTGGTGTAATGATTAGCAAGTTAGATTCGCAAGTGGTTCCAAGTCTCATTGGGTGCTCCATTCTGTTGGGTTGACTGAGGTCAGCAGTATTAGTTGAGGTTAGACTGAAGCGTTGGTGGTGCGTACGGCGTGATGCCAACTTAACGACTGGACTCTGGGCCCCCAGGTATTTGTCACGCGCCGAACTAAACCAACGAATGTGGCAAGTGGTTCCGAGTCTCATTGGGTGCTCCATTCTGTTGGGTTGACTGAGGTCAGCAGTATTAGTTGAGGTTAAACTGAAGCGTTGGTGGTGCGTACGGCATGATGCCAACTTAACGACTGGACTCTGGGCCCCCAGGTATTTGTCACGCGCCGAACTAAACCAACGAATGTGGCAAAGGCTTTTTAAAGGTAGACTAGGGCGCAGGATCATAGCTCAGACATGTCTTGTGGCTTCAAAAATGCCTCGGGCCCCGTCGGTATTCCCCCCCAAAAGGTGCCTCAGACCTCAGGCGATAAATCTAACCCCTACGTGGAGAGTTAGAGTTAGGGCGGTACGGCTCCCTGAGACTCAAGAAGAGCTAGTATCGGTGCACATGATATGAATGCCGATTGCCACAGGAACCAGGACACACTCGACCTGATCCGAGTACCGAGCCACACGGCTGGCCGAAGTGTGTCCCGTCCCATCCCGTCCCGTCCCTGCCCTGGACTGGATTCTGAACCCACAATGCAGGTACGACTACTGCTATTGGGCGCCGTTTATGTATCTTCTATATGTGTAGTCTATGCCTATATTTTCATAGTACGTGTATATGCGTGCAAATATGCCTATTCATAAGCAGCCAGTGTTGCTTCATCAAAACGTCCCTACCATACACCTTCATACGTCCTTCTCTATTGGTTATTTAATGCCAAATCCATTTTTACTAAAATAATCAGTTCTATTTCAATCAATTCACTTACAGTTTAATTGTCAAAAACATTTCTATTTCAAGCTATTCAGTTTAGTCAAACAGTTATAATTTAAAAAATTCAGTTTAGTATAAGTATAGATTTTGTTTACTCACTGTTAAATGTCAAAACAGTTCTATATTAAACAATTCAGTTTAGCGTAAGTACAGTTTCAATGTCAAAAACAGTTCCATTTCAAACAATTAATTTTAGCATAAGTACGAAGTTTAAATGTAAGTACACAGTTTAATTGTCAAAAACATTTCTATTTCAAGCTAATCAGTTTTGTCAAATAGTTTTATCTCAAACAATTCAGTTTAGCCCAAATACGCAGTTTAAATGTAACCCCCCCCCCAGTAAAACTCAAGAAACCACGATTTCGTTCTATTTAACCCATAGGTAGGACCCTTATCTGGTGCTACCACTCTGGGCCAGAGTAGACCTGGGAGCGATGACAATAAAAAGGTACTCTGCATTCCCCAAGACTCTTGCATTACTTGAAACTCACCATCAGATTGTTTAGTGTCATATCCAGGACACCGATTGGGGGAGTCTTACCTCTCTGCATAGAAGCAGTCGGTGTATTCTACTGCCCCAGCCGACTGGGCAACCTTCTGTCTTTGTGTAATAGTATACTTGTCAGTTGGGTAGTTATTTTGTTTGATGGTATATCAACCCTTGTGGGCTATTCAATGCCAACTCTTTTTTTTTTGTACATATGATTTCATTTATTGGTATAAATGCTACATTAATTTCATATAAACTAGTAGAAATAATTTTCCTTAACCGTTTCTCTCGATTTGGTTGACCCTCAGCCACTACCTTCTGGCACCTTAAAGATACAAAGGGTTGCGTGTTTGTTTATCATATAGGTAAAAGGGCACGGCATGACCACCCAGTTGATCAAATCGGGCCATTCCGACCACTCGGGGGGGGTGTCCTCGTGGTGAAAACGGTGGACTGCGGAATCGTAGTAAGCGAGTTCGAACTCTAGTCGCGCTATTACGTTTACTTTCGGATTAATACCTTTGGGAATGATATGAACCCCTTATCCCTCCAGATATCAGTTAAATAGTACCACTGCTGTCCTTCTAGAAAAATGGATTTGGCTTTAAATAATCAAAGAAAGTTGATATACCATCAAACAACAAAACCATACCAAACCGACCACTCATCTAGCCCAAGTAAGAGTCGAAATGGAGTGTTGCAAGCCATGTGCCCACATAGTATCCAACCGCTCAGCCACTAGGATCCTGTCTTCAGGCATTACGGGTCGTCCCTCACGGTGACCCCATTTGAAGGCAAGGATCTCTAGAATACGCCGTGACTGCAGAGGTGCGGTTATCATATTCTTCAGCCTCAGCGAACTTATCTCGCGGAACAGTTACGATTGATTAGTTAGGTATTTTATATTTCTGGTTTTTACTAAATCTAGACAAAGCTTCGTTTCTTTGGCCGCCTCATAGGGTGTTACGGTTATTATATGTTTGGTTGGTTATTTTCACATATAAATAAAACTCTATTTTACACTTGAGAAGGTAACGTTATATTTATCTTTGAGATGTACTAAAAATAATTAACGAGTGGTTTCTAAAAAGTTTCGAACTTAAACTATTTACACGGTTATTATTACTATTCCTTGTGAGTTTTTCACTCTAGTGTTTGCTGATGGTCTTTCACTGGAGTTTGAGAGACAGCAAGTCTCCTCAGGTCTTTAGGATTCTTCTCAATATTCTGGCCGATCTTAACAATACGGTAGTTTTGATAGTCTCTGCTCACGTTACTAAACATTTGGGGATTGTTTCGAGCACATTAATTATAATTGGTATCACCGTCGTCTTTATAAACCATAGCCTTTTAATTCTCAGGCAAGGTCTAAGTACTTTCTCTCTTCGTTTTCTTTGATTTTCACACTGGGGTCTGCCGGGACGCCAAAGACCAGTAGTCGGTAGGTTCATTTTTTAAATTTTTTCTTACCATCACTATGTCTGGTCGTTTCGAGTTTTTCACACAAGAAGCAACTGGTGATTTTCAAGTAAAAACAGGTCTCCTCAGCTCTTTCTCAATATTCTGGTCGGTCTCAGCAGTCTGAACAGTCTGAATTCTTCTTAGGATTTTCATTTTCTCCGGTCTGTTTTCCACCGAAGAAAAAAAGGAGTATTGGGGAGAAGCGTAAACGAGACTCGAACCCATATCCCTTTTAACAGATTTTAAAAATTTGCAATCTGAGCAAATCTAATGAAACTTGTTTTTGTGTCATTAGGATCACGCATAAATACATAAATGGTAAAAGGAGGTGCCGAACGGCGATATT
>CAUZXS010003557.1:12500-20000 GCA_963585895.1 Sepioteuthis lessoniana
TAGCCAAAAACTTAAACATAACCGTTTTAGGGGTGGTCATGCATCTTCTCTCATTCAGAAACTTTCCTACAAAATAATGATAAGATATGGAAATGACTCAAACACGGCAAATGTTTTATCTGTAAAAAAACGCAATGCAAAATATGAACTTATAAAATTGGCAATTGATGGAAATTTACCATAGTTTAAAGTGGCCAACGACGTTTTCCCGGTACTGTGCACATAAAAAAAGAATTGCAGCATTTTACAGGCAATAACGATGTCAAAATGGAATTTTTCCGACTGGAATTCTGCCAGTCCTTATGCAAGGTATATCGGAAAGGTAACAGGACAGAGAGTGCTGTGTGAGCTAAGGTTGATTGAAGAATAAGCGGATTATGTTATCATCTAACAGAATATCTTGGGAGTATATAAATGTAATTATAGCTTTCTGCACCCATTGCATTTTATTCACCTGCTTTTGTTGACACCTTCGCTTTTTCTGGTAGTTTCGCTATGAGCACTGAGGAACCAATGATGAACACCAAGCAACGAATAAAACAGGAATTTCTCGTTTGGTAGAAGAAAACTCGGTCACAGACGCTTGAAATTCTTCAGTAAGTGTATAAATATAACACCATGTCGTGTACTGGTATTTTTTAAGTGGCACAAGAAGTTCAAAGAGGGCCACGAGGGAGTGAAAGATGACCCCAGAAGCGGGAGGCCTTCAACCAGCGGGACTGAAGTTAACGTCGAGCGGATAAGGTAGGTGGTGTTTAGTAATGGTCTATTGACTGTTCGAATGATCCTATGGTTGGTTGTTTTGTTTTAACGCGTATCTACACTTCTCGGGTAGATACGCCATAATTCAAACAATTCAGTTAAGTACAAGTATAGTTTTTTGTTTAGTAACAGTTAGATGTAAAAACTATTGTATTTCAAGTAAATCAGTTTAGTATAAGTACGCAATTTAGTTCTATTTGACCCATAGATAGGACCCTATCAGGTACTACCACCCCGGACCAGAGTGGACCTGGGGTCAATGGCATTGAAGGGGTACTCCGCTTTTCCCAAAGCTCCAGCGTTAAGGGAGCCACGCCATCAGAATTTTCAGTGTCATTACCAGGACACTCGTTGCGCCCCACCTTCTGCAGAGATGCAGTCGGTGTATTTTACAGTCCTAGCCGACTGGGCATTCTAATGATCCCAAATCAGCTGGACATATTAAAGGACAGTGTTCAGAAGATTATCACCGAAAATTTAGGGATGTCAAAAAAGTAACAGGCCTGGTTGAAGTGTGCATCCGATAGTTCCTGGCCGAGATTAGCAGATAAAAAAGGGAGACCTGGGGAAGGCTGGAGGACAGAGCGGTCGAAACGTTATGTTTCAACTTATCACAATAAAGATGAGAACCACAGTCCGAAAAATCACAACTAAAATAGAATAATGAAATTGTTTCCAATACTCCTATTCAACACTAATGATTCTATTTAATATTGATCTTTCGTTTACACACTGTCAAACAGTTTCAAGTATCTCTATCTAACACTAATAATTCTATATAATATTAACTTTTTTGCACACAGTTAGATGGCTTCAAATATTGCTATTTAGTATTAATAATTCTACTTATCAAGTCTTCCAAAGTGATATAAATAATTTGCTCACGGCTGTCTGGTTTCCAATACATAATGATAATAATCCTAAATAGATGATTGAACAGTTCTATTTGACCTACAGAGCGGATCCTAATAGGTACTTGAAATGAGCATCAGAGTGGACCTATTAGTAATGGCAATGAACGGTTACACTATATTCCCTAAAGCTCCAGGATCAGAGCCTCACCATCAAATGCTGTCCAATATCATACCTAAGACACTCGCTGTGCTGGTGGGTGGTCTTATATGGAGAAGTGCAGTAGGCGTATTCTGCAACCTCTTGTCGACGGAGTGGTTTGGTATTTTGAATAGAAGTGTCGAGAGGTTTTCGGTTGTAATGAATAGCATTTGCGGATTCTTCGTTAATCCTCAATGTATCCCTGCAAATTTCAAATGCGACAAGCCAGTATAGAATTAAGAGATAAGGCGAAGCCCACCAACTTGAATAAGAGAACAGAAATGAAAGCGTAGGAGTATCAATAAAAAATTCGAGACATTAAAATAACACAGTGCTTCTTATTTGCTAGAAGCTTCAACACTCGTTCTCTTTTGTTTAGCTTAGTCGGCGAGGCTTAGAATAAGCGAGTACTATTCACCTGACCGGGCAATTGGCCTAATGAGTGGAGTGTTCGCCAATGGTCCGGAAGACCTGGGTTCAATCCCAGGTCGAGTCATACCAAAGACTAAAAAAATGGTACTTGATGCCGCTTTGTTTAAAACTCAGCATTATAAGGTACTATCAAGAGTAAAGTGGAATAATCCAGGGAATGGAGTATCACCCTCTCCTACCCCTTGGTGTTTAGTTATTCAGAGGAGGGCCTTCGGGTCACCCTCGACTAAGGTCGCCAAATTTGGTTTATTCACCTGCGGAGGAATAATAACTTCCCACCCCAAGAAGACGTGTCCTGGGTATGACACTAAACTGCATCTAGTGGTGAAGTTCGTGTCTTGGAATTTGGTGACCGTGGAGCACTCTTTATTGCTATTACTCACAAATACACTCTGAGCCTGAAGATTTTGTAGGTGTTAGAGTTACCTCTATGGGTCAAATAGATCCGTTTAAAATTAATCGTATTCGATAGAAGAGTGTGCAAAAAAGAAAAAAAAAAAACTCAAGAAGCTACAACACAAAAATGAACGTTCAATGAACTTAATTCCCTTACCTCTATGCAACAAATATGACACCTTTGTCACGTTTGTATAGCACTGGACCTTGCTGGACCTATAGTTTAAGCTATAATTAGGCATACGTGCCTGGACCCAGATTTGGGTCCAAGTCCAGCTAGGCTCAAGCCCACATTTCACTAAATGGGTGGATGACCAGCATAGTTCAGCAGGGCTCGAGCCTCGGCTCGTACCCGACGTTCCCCTTCCATTAATCCTCACGATAATCGACCTTTCTGTCATTAACCTTGTTTCGAGTCCTGTCTGGTAGTAGGCAGAGACAAATATACCTCTATGCAACAAACAATTCTAGACTGGTTGATATGCCGTTAAAATCCATCAATCAATCTTCTTTTGACAATATGGTCGTTTTGTATTTAGTGTCACAACGTCTTTTCTTTTAAACATGTATATTAATCCTATTTACCAAGCCCTCCGCTCGGGCAAGATATGACACAAGGTCAATTTTTAAGCGGAGTTTAACAGTTTTCCTTCTCCTAGACTAGTTGCCTCACCAAGGTTGATGAACACAGTCTGTCCTACTATTTACCCATAGCTGGAGGGAGAATAATTGGATTCATTCCCAAGGGTATTAGTGCTATGTGAAATGCAATCATTCTCTTCTAGGATTTGAACTCGAGTCGCCGTGTCCATTTCCTACGACGATAACCATTACACCACGGGCACATGTATATTAATAACTTCGAAGAATCTGCATACCTGTTTTCTATAGACGACTAACTGGGTTGATGAAGAGGCACCAATTTTGCAATACATTTTTACCGAGGATTAAAATTCAGGAACTAATCATAAATTTTCTTCTCTTCTCAGTGGTAATAGCCAACTATTACAAGATAACGTGGTGACCAGGGAATTTATTGGTCGAAAGATTTATTTAAAATAATTTGAAGAAAGGTAACTTTGAAATATATATATATATATATATATAATTTAAGCACCTCAATACTAAATACATGTCTTCATTGGTTAGAGTGTTTGCCAATGATCTGGGAGACCTGAGTTCAATCCCAGGTCGAGTCATACCAAAGACTCAAAAATGGTACTTGATGCCGCCTTGCTTAACACTCTGGATTATAAGATACGGATCAAGAGTAAATTGGAGCAATCCAGGGAAAGGAGTAGCGCCTTCCCCTACACCTTGGTGTAATAGCTTTCGAAGAGGTAGACTTCGGGTCACCCTCGACTAAGGTAGTCAACTTTACTTTTTTATCCCATGAAAATACAAAAACTTCTTAAACTTTTCATTCATCAAAATGACCCTTTTATGCCCTTATCACAGCTTAACTGATTCTCAGCATCTTAAAAATCAGACTGGTGGTAGACTGAAGATAATTTACCCAGCTTACCACCAAGAGTTACTCGAAGTGAGCCGCACTTGTTTATCTCTGACTTTTTAGTCAAGTTCATCCCACATCAGTTCTAAGTCTGCTGATTGCGCCGGCCAAGATATTAGCTGAAGGACATGCTGTTCCACTTTGCTTTTAATGTTCCTCTGGTAGAATTTTTACTGGTATGCTTTTGGTCATTATCTTGCAGAGGTGTAAATCTTGGAACCACGTTTCAGATGGGATCACATGATGCTGCAGTATTCTGCATTAGCAAGTTTGATTCAATTTGCCCTTCAATTTTTGTAATTGGCAACCGCTCCCATAACAGAGCCTCCTCCATGCTTTACTGATGATACAGGGTGTTGTAGCACTTTCAAAAACTCTTCACTGTTCATAGATCCTCCTATTTCACTGAAAGATTTCGAACTTTGTCTAGTCTTTGTGTACCTTGGCCCACTGGAGCCTTTTGACTTTGTTTTGCTTCCTCAAAGTGATTTCTTGACAACAATTCTGCTATATAGGCCAGCTTCACACAGTCTTCTCCACACAGTGGATGTTAACACATTTTTTCATGACATTGGTTCAGTTGTGCAAAGATGTTTGGAACAGTCAACCTTCTGTTATGAAAGCTGGTGACTTCGATGAAATTGTCCTCTGTATATGTAAAACAGGTAGTATCTCGCAAGCAGTAATTCAACACAATATAGTCTAATGTGAGTTCAAGTGGTGAGAAAATGTAACTTTTAGGAAACGTTTTATTCATGCTGAGTACTAAAGAAGAAAAATGCCTTCAAATAAATTTTTCAAAAGATATCTGGTTATACTAAGGTAACAGTTAAATGAAGAAGACTTGTATTTAGTATAATAAATAAAAACATTGTGGTACATAAGTTGCTTTATAAAAATAACACTTTTAGGATGAGAAATAAAAAAAAATTTGAGGGTGGCCAAATACTTTTGATTGGTGGTGTATGTATACATATTTATATTTATATATACATGTACATATATGTGATTTTATATATGTACATGAATATGTATATGCATGTATATTTGTGTGTATATATATATATATATATATATATATATATATATACGTATATTTTTTGACATTTAAAAAATCGTTCATCAGTAAAAAAAAAAAAAAGAGCTCTCACTGGGGGATCTTATCAAATAAACATTAGAAAGTAGGAAAAACAAAGTTGCTGCTGTATATAAATGTATTGATTTCAAATCCCAAACTCGTAAAAATGTAACGATTTGTTTGGTCTACTGAAGTAATTACTTCCTTTTGATTAAACATTCCTAATTATGCTTATATATTAGGAGGCACTCGTAGTATAATGGTTATTTTCGTTGGAACTGGGTATGTTGCCCCCTGTTCAAATCCAGGAAAAGGCTTTTTGAATTTCAAATAGCGCTAATACCCTTGTGAAAGGTATGCAACCAACTCTTCCTCCGAGGAAGCCTGGAATCTTAAGATTTGGTTTGGTAAATTCATAATTATTCTTGTATATTATTTCTTCGGCTGAAGATATGAAATAGTTATTTAATTAGCCTAGTTTGTGGCACAACGTAGAAAGTATGGGGCATTCACTGTGAATCGAAACCATGAACAATTGTGTGCCAATCTAGCTTGCTAACCCAAACACTATTTTAGGTGTCCAATAGAGATATAGAATAGTTACATAGTATCAATACTTGGAAAAAATAATACACATGAAGTGTGTGTGTGTGTGTGTGAGAGAGAGAGAGAGAGAGAGTATGTGTGTCTGGATGTACTTACCCAACCCCTCCACCACGAGCAGGATGTGACACAAGGTCAATTTCAAACGGAAATTTCTCCTAGACTGGTTGCCACACCAAGGTTAAAAAGCTCAGTCTACTCTATGATTTACTGATAGCTTGAGAGAGAATAATTAGATATATATCTTTCACAAGAGTATTAGCGCTATGTAAAATGCAAACAACCTCGTCCAAGATTTGAACTCCGGTCGCCATATCCATTTTCTACGACGATAACCATTACACCACGAATGCCTTTGAGTATGTACTTATGGATTAGGACAGAAATAAAGTGTATAACAATCCATTCCCTTCGCCGTGGGCAAGTTGCAACACAAGGTCAATTTTTTAAAAGATAAAAGCTGGTTTGAATAAAGAGTTTTCCTTCTCCTTGATCAGTTGCTAAAACAAGCCTAAAAAAGCAGACTGCCCTACTATTTACCCATAGCTGTGAAATGAACAGATGGATTCATTCCTTCCCTAAGGGCATGAGTATGAAAGGAAATCCAAACAGCTTCGTCTCGATTCACCGCTTCCATTTCTTACGACGATAGCCGTTATATTAGAGCGCCCCAAGAGAAAGATAGTGTTTACAGATGTCTAGACATCAGAGTAGACGTCTAGCCATCATCTCTATTGCTATAATTATTTTATAAGCAGCCATTTACTAGGCTGAGCCTCGTTCGGCATAAGGTCAGAAGTATGAGGCACTCAGAGAGAATCGTATTCATTAACAATAGTCTGATATCCGAATAAGGATAAAAAGCAGAAATCAATAAATCTATTTAGATAATATCCAATTAGAATTTTTAAAAGATATTTCACAATAAAACTCAGAACAATCTTAAGATCATCATTATCATTATCATTAAGTCATGTCGCTAGCACGGAGTCGCTGGACTGTCACTCTCTCAATACGTCCCTATCGATTACCACTCCCGGCAGGTTCTCTAAACTATATCCGGCGTCGATACAGAGCTGATGCATGTAAATTTTTCCTGGTTGGCCAGTACTAGTGTGTCCATAAGTAAGAGTCCATTGATTCCGCGGCTTGGAATGAATCCTGTTTTTTTTACCCACCCCTCTGCATGAGCTGGATACAACAAAAGGTCAAATTCTAAGCAGAGTTTACCTTCTCCTTGATCGGTTGCCATTTCTTGATTAAAGAGTGTGTCTGCTCTACTATTTACGCATAGAGTGATAAAGAATATTTGGATTCATTCTTTTCTCAAAGGTATTAGCACTATGTGAAATGTGAATAGCCTCGTCTTGGATTAGAACTCGGATATTCTACGACAGTTACCTTTATATCACAAACACCTCCAAAAATACCGTTTTATTAGAGATCAGATTTTCATATGGTCGATAATTTCTCAATAACAGTCTGCACCTTCCCAATATATATGTTGAGATCGCTTTTAGTCGATGAGATATTGCTGCCGGTGGTCAGCCTCCACTGCTCTGAGTCACAACTACTTTATATTCGAACTTACTGCTCTCTTGAATATATGGGGTCTCGACTACCGGTAAAGAAAACCGTTTCGCTTGCGTGAACCTCCGAGAAA
>CAUZXS010003557.1:25000-35000 GCA_963585895.1 Sepioteuthis lessoniana
TTCTAGCGAGAGAGGTAAAGAATGAGTGGTTTTATGTATAAGTGCAACATGCTGATTTCTAAAGGAGAAAGGGTGAATAAGAGAGAGAGAGAGAGGGGGGGGGAAGAAAAGACACGAACTTCATTCATCAGCAATAGAATGAGATATGATAAAAAACGTATTATGGATAAATTTTAAAATTTTAAAATCTAAAAACTAAAAAAGTTTTACGTACAGCTGAGCGACTTATGTAAGAAAAATACGATTTGTAGGGACCTAGATAAAGACTAGACGTATCAGAGCCAATTCTCGATCCTTTTTTGATCAGCAATTTAAGGTGAAATACAGGATTGTGTAAGTGAGTGTAACACCCTCCATTATAGACCTTACGACTTTTTCTTATTCCCTAAACTAAAAAACAAAACAAAACGAAACAAAAAGCGTCTGAAGAGTTAGATTTGAAAACGAAGAGCACATCTAAATAAATATGACGGTCAGATCCGCATTATGTCGATAGATGAGTTTCAGAAATGCCTCGATTAATGGAAAACAAACAAAAATAGGGGACTATTCAGGAGACAAAAAAAGGCATAATTTTATTCATTGTTCTTTTCGGTTTCGAAAAAGACAGGTTATTGAGAGATTGCATTACATAATCTTATCATACCTTATCCGTCATCAGGGTGTCCTCGTGGTGTAATGGTTAAAGCGCTGTACTGCAGAATCTTAGAAAGCGAGTTCGAACTCCAATTGCGCTATTGCATTCACTTTCGAACAAATAACCTTGGTGACAGGTATGAACCCCCTAATCCTCCAAACTCTGTGTTAAAGAGAATCACTGCTGTTCTAGAAGGATGGCTTTGAAATTAAATAACCCATAATATGTTATTTATCAAAGAAGCCAAACTTATTTGTCTTTATGCCATACTACATATTTCTCTAAAGTTTTAATTTTAGAGAAATATGTAGTATGGCATAAAGACAAATAAGTTTGGCTTCTTTGATAAATAACCTATTGTGGGTTATTTAATGTCAAAGACATCCTTCTAGAACAGCAGTGATTACTTCTGCATAGTTTGGAACGAGCAGCAGCAAGCATAGGCCTCCATGTTAATGCACACAAAACGGAATATATGTGCTATAACCAAACGGGGGACATCTCCACTCTAAAAGGAACCCCTCTTGAACTAGTAGACAAATTCACGTACCTAGGAAGCAGCGTTGAATCAACCGAAAAGGACATCGAAACGAGGTTAACGAAAGCATGGACAGCTATCAATAGGCTATCGACTATATGGAAATCAGACCTAACCGATAAAATGAAACGCAGTTTCTTCCAGGCAGCGGTCACATCGATACTGCTATATGGATGCACTACATGGACGCTAACAAAACGGCTGGAGAAGAAACTAGATGGCAATTACACAAGAATGCTGCGTGCAATCCTGAACAAGTCCTGGCAGCAACACCCCACAAGACACCAACTGTACGGCCACCTGCCCCATATCACGAAAACTATTCAAGTTAGGCGAACCAGACATGCAGGACATTGCTGGAGAAGCAGAGATGAACTCATAAGAGATGTACTCTTATGGATCCCCACACATGGCCGCGCAAAAGCAGGACGACCAGTACGAACGTATATTCAGCAGCTATGTGAGGATACAGGTTGTTGTCCTGAAGACCTACCTAGGGCGATGAACGATAGGGAGGAGTGGCGAGAGAGGGTCAGGGATATCCGTGCTGCCAGCACGATATGATGATGATGATGATGACATATTTCTCTGGAATCGGTGACGCGTGTTCAAATCCTGGACGAAGTTATGTGCGTATCATTTTACGTTAATGCTCTTGGAGAAAGGCATGAATTCCATCTTTTTTTCTCCCCCCCCAGCTATGGTCAGTCTGGGTTCACCAGCCATGGTAAGGCAACCAGTCAAGGAGAAGAAAAACTGTGAATTCAAACCAGCTAACTTCTGCTCAAGAATTGACCTTGTGGCAAGGGTGAGTGGGTAAAAACGCACTCCATCTTTCTCTTCCATTCTCTCACGCTTTCTTTTTGAGTTTGTTTTCTCATCATTTTATATATATATATATATATATATATATATATATATATATATATATATATATATTTGATGCAATTAGAAGAAAACTCAAACCTGGTTAAATTGTCCTTATAAATTTATTTCGGTGAATATCACTATACTCTTCATCTCATCAGATATTTAATTTGAGGCTGAAAAACAGCAAATATAGATTATAGTCTATACAAATATATATGCATGACAAAAAATATATAGATTTAAATTCTCCGGCGAAAGTGAAGGTTTTCCTGGTTTCTTGATTTTTCTAATACTTTATTGTTTTAACCCCCTTTACTTTCGCCTGAGAATTCAAATTCATATAGGTTTTTTTTAATGCATATATATAGAGAGACTGTAATCCATATTTGCTGTTTTTTAACCTCAAATTAAACGTATGAAGTCATCTGATGAGACGGAGAGTATAATGATATTCTCTGGCGAAATAAATTTATAATGCTAATTTAACCAGGTTTGAATTTCCTTCTAATTGCACTGTATACGCTCTGTATGTGAGTTTTGTTATATAAACCTGGATAGAAAAAATATATAACAATAGCCATACATCAAGCACTCCCATAGAGTTATAAGAAATTTCTCAAATATTCTATACACGAATAATCCACACCCATTATCTTCGGAAGATGAGTGGATATTACTGGTTTATATATATATATATATATATATATATATATATATATATATATATATATATATATATCGTAGTTTGTTTTTAATAGAAAAACAGCTTAAGAATATGAGAGGGATTATTGCATAAGGGGGTCTATATTTTGTAAATGTTTTCCCTCGTTATTTTCAACAGTTCGCCCACATAAAGATCGTGGTAGCAGGTATATAATACGTTTGGTTAGGTGAACACACACATAAGCAGAGAGAGAGAGAGAGAGAGAGAGAGAGAGAGAGAGAGAGAGAGAGTTAGACTCATGTGACGAAAATTTCAATAAAATATGTAATAGTATTGGAAAGAACAAAGAGAAAAAGAAAGAAAAAAAGAAGAAGATCGAAAAATAAATAAATAAATAAATAAATAAAGAAGATTGTTGAAGGAAAGAAATGAACGAGGAAAGAAATAAAAAAGAAAGAAAGAAAGATAAAAAGAAAGAAATAAAGAAGGAAGATGAAAGGAAGACGAAAAGGAAGGAAAGAAGGAAGATATTACGAAAGAAATTCATTAAGAAAGAAAGAAAGACAGGAAGAAAAAAGGAAGAATAAAAGAAAGAAAGAAAGAAAGAAGGAAAGAAAGAAAGAAAACAGAAAAAAGAAACGAAGAAACGAAAAAAAGAAAAGGAAAAAGAAAGAAAAGAGGGAAAAAAGAAAGAATGAAGAAAGAATGAAGAAGGAAAAGAAGAGAAAAGAAAGACTCATCTTTATTACAGTTTCAATACTGTAGAATTAGGTAATAGATAATACTTAATGATACCCGTTTTGATTCCATTATGTTTTACTAAAATAGTAACATTTTCGTATAGTTGCTTTCAAGGAAAATGAACTTTTCTTTTAAATGAGGTTAGGGTGTATTTATTTATGGAGATTAGTTATTTCAGTGCGATATATATATATATATATATATATATATATATATATATGTGTGTGTGTGTGTGTGTGTGTGTGTGTGTGTGTGTGTGTGTGTGTGTTTGTGTGTTTGATGTTATTTGACAAATCACGTAAACTTTAATAATTCAAATTTGGTTTGAAAAAAAATGGTCAAATTTTGAACAAACAATTTAGATGTTAAACAAAGGCTGATTTAAAATTTTTGCTATGAATATGTTTTATTGAAGTTGTTTAATGTATTCTAAAAAATGACGTTTGAAGTCATAAGGCAAAACCAAATAATCCTATTTTACTTCAATAAATAGATAATAAAATATCAAAAATTGATCAACACCGATAATGGAACAAATAACAAACGCGTATTTGTCTTTGAATTCTTTAAATTTTAATATACTGACCCTTCTCAATAGCATCCAGTAATCTATTACCCATTGCAGCTGTTATTTCTTTTTACTTCAAGTGGTTTAATATCTGACATGGCCGTTTTAATTATTTCCCATGAGTCTGATTAGTTGTTATATTGTTGGCCACTTTCATATAAATTCATCTTCACAAATGACCCTAGATTTTTGATCTGATTCAGATGAGGACTTGATGGTTGCTATTCCATAATCTTCTCTCTTGTAAATCTTTTATATTCAAAGAATTCATGGGAATTCATGAGAAGTTGCATTGTCATGCATAAATACACACTTTACTATGAAACTACAAAACAGGAACTTTCACCATGCAATGAAAATCGTGTCCATAAAATCGCAGCAGTTGACACTATGCACTTTAACTCCATCATTGACTTTGAATGGTTCAATAAGTGTTTGGTCGACAATTTCAGCCAATATCTTCACACTATCGCTTTCTTGCTGCCTTTTTTTTTAGCCACAGGTACATCTGCATTGGATAACGTCCATCATGTATCCCATCAAATATTACTTAAGATTCGTCTATGAAAAAACAATTTTCGTTTATTTCTTGGCTCAATTTGACGCTATAAAATATTTATTTAAGTACTAAGGAGATTTTTTACAGATTCTAATTTATAAATTTTTCTTCAGATTTTGTTTTTCTTGACTCCCTCCATTCTAGCTTTTTCAAAGATCTAAGCACTTGTCAAAGTTGGTTGTTTCGCAAAAACTCGTTTTAGTTTACGGTGATTTCGTTTTAAGATCCTTCCCTCTACGGATGTTATCGCATATATTATGGACAAAAAGAAAAAATTGTTTTTATTAGATTTCAGATGTCTTAAACTAATTATATTTTAAGCAGCATACTAACTTCAGTCAGTCCTTTTTCGTAAATTACAAATATCTCAAAAACCAACAATTAAGAATGACAGAAAATTTAGTTAAATATTTTACTAAAAGTTAAAAAAGAGGAGTTTAAATTTGACAAATATCGGTTAAGAATTTTTCGAGTTATTGAGGTTTATTTGATTCGATTTGAAGTTTATTGATTTTCATAAAAAACTTCAGACAGCCACACACACACACACACACACACACACGCACACACACGCACACAAAACCCTGTCATTCTGAGGAACAAAATTGTTGATATTCCATCTCTGTTGGTCAAATCTTTGATAAAAGTTGACACGCTTGACAGTGGCTGATGGCTACCCCCTGTCCACCTTGTCGTAGTCATGGCTTAGATGTTTAAAGTCACAGCCAATAACCCCTGCCACCACCACCACTCTGACATATGTCTCTGTCTCTCCCTTTCTTTCTTTTCTGTATCTTCTTCTTATGACCCCACACCTTTTTATTTTTATTTATCTCTTTCCTTCAATGTCGAACTTAAAAAAACCGTCATTCGGAGGAAGTCTTTATAAAATAAGGACGAAATATCATTGTTGAATCTGTTGTCAGTGTTTGGTCTGGTTTGGTTTCTTTGTTAAATGGCATATCAACCTTTTTAGGTTATTTAATGCCAAAGCCATCTCCAAGAAGAACAGTTGTGGTAGTATTTAACCCATAACTGGCTATATAGCTTTCCCTAGGGTATTTGTCCGAAAGTGACCGTAATAGCGTGACTGGAGTACGAACTCGCTTCAGTGTTTGGTTTATCCACTTTTCCACTTATTTTTCTATTCTTGCCAAATTTACCAAAAAATACCAATTCTCCTTATATATGTATATATAAACCACCATCTGTTACTTGTAAATCATAAGCAGTTTCAAGTTTTGTTCAGATCTATGAATTTTGATAAAATCTGAGGTTTCAATTGAAAGTAATTAGATTGAAGTTTAAAATTCTAAAATTTAAATTTCATGAAGATGTATGCAGAGCTGAACTCCCTATATAATAAAGTGAGGGTAACAAAATGTTTTGACGGCCATCTAGACGAGTCATGGGTTATTACATAAGAATATGAAGTCAGTTTTCTCTTTTGATGACAAGTTTTAAGTGAAACACGGAATTGTGCGAGCGCATAACCCTTTCTGCTCACCAGACTGAGTTCCATGTGACTTTTTCTTGTTTTCTAAACTGAAAATCCTTCTCAAGGGCTAGAGTTTTGATTGGCTCGTTTATTTGTTTGAGAGCATATCATCCCCTTCATGGGTTATCTTATCCCCAAAATTGTAATTATATAATTGAAATTCGTTTTCAATGTTACATTGCATTAAAACATTGACTCTTTTTTTGTTTATTATAATTTGTTTTCACACAACTGTATGATTTTAAGTTTCCAAATACTTATATATATATATATATATATATATATATATATATATATTTATATATATATATATATATATATATATATATTAAAGTTACTATTCCAATTTAAGAATAATCATTTGTTTGCACACAGTTACATGATTCTATTCCTTTTAATGTCCTCGAATCTCTTAACTATGTAAGCTGGCCTTAGAATAATTTGGCAACATCTTCTATAACACCGTCCCACCGACTAAAAATAGAAGGTGGCTGAACTGGAAACTAAATTACATCTGTTGGTGAGGTTTCAGTTTTGGAGCTCTGTGGGGTGTTGAGTACCCTTTCTTTGCGTATACTCCCAGTTCCACTTGGTAGTGAAGTAGTTGTATATATTAAGTTCCTATCTATGGGTCAAATCAATTTGATCAAATATTATTCTCATTCAATAGGTCCGTGTTCAACTCCACTCCCAGAAAACAAAAATTTCTTTAGAAATTACTACACACAAAAAAAAAAAAATGTAAATATGAAGAAAAATGAACGCAATTCCCTAACTTCTAGGCATTTAGTATCCCCATAATATCACTATTAAACTTCGTACAATTATTTTTGTGTTCCTAAAGTAGATTTTTAGAATGGTTTTAGAGTCTTTTGACTTGAAGTAGGTTTTCTATTGATATTAAAAAAATCATTCTAATAAACCTTCTTTAAAGTAAAAAAAAAATGAAAACGTAATGCAATAATTTAAATATTTTTGGTGTGTTATATTTGATTTTTGTTTACAGAAAAACAGACACAAACTTTGTCGTAAAGATACTTTTGCGTACTTAAAATAGGTTTTAGACTGTTTTTAATTCAATGATTTGTTACGTCAATTTATGTCATTGAAAATTACTTCGATTACGCTATGATTGGTGTTTACTGACAAAAAAACTGTTAATAAATATCTTTCAAAAACAAAGTAACCGATAGAGAAAAAAGATTCTACGAAAACTTGTCCATTAAATGATTGCTTAACAGGATTTCAGGACCCCTTTTCCCACAAAACCCTCCAATTTTCTATCTAAAATAGAGTAAAAACACGTCTGTTTACAGATGGTGTTTGTTACTTGTCAACACAATCCAAAGGTCGAGCGAGGCTTGTAGACCATTGTTCATGAGTTCGATTTTCACTGAGTGCCCTATACTTCTGTTAAACCAGACTCATCATAGTAAATTTGAACTTAGTCCAAAGGTCACATAATAAATGATAAAAGCTCACTTGACATTACAAGTCGTGTGTGAGAAGAGCTGAAGTATAGATGATAAAATTTGAGAAATCCTGATATTAACTATGGTGATTGATACAGAGTAACATTATTAAAACATCGTTTTGTGATGGAGAACGTTTTAATGTGTGAGATATATTTCGTCAGTTTTGTATGGTATAAGTTTGGAAAACCATAGGGATCGAACTCAGTTGTCTGTAATAAAATAGTAAGGAGGCGACCATAGACGAGGGCGACCAAAAGGCTCCTTATCAATAGCTACGACACTGAGGCGTAGGAGAGGGCGCTACTTCTTTTCCCTGGATTGCTCCATTTTACCCTTGATACGTACCTTATATCGCTGTTAAGCAAGAAGGTATCAAGTACCATTTTAAAAGTTTTTGGTATGACGCGATCTGTGATTGAACCCAGGTCTCCCAGCCTATTGGAGAACACTCTACCCACTGACCAATGAGCTGGTTTTCTGCAATACTAACCTGTAATACTAACCTGTTAATCGTCTCCGGTCAAAAAGTCAGATGAACTCTGGGGGTCGGGCTTTTCGGGCTCAGCCCGAAGAGCTATTTTCTCAATTCTCTATTGAAGTAATAAAACTTCTTTCAGAACAAGATATTGTTCTTGAATTCTATTTAATACAAATAATTTGCTCGCTTTTAATTAAATGATTTCAAGCATTGCTTTCAAATATTAATGATTAGATTCAAGATTAATAATTTATTTGTACTCAGCAAAATGGTTTTAAGTAGTGCTATTTAACATTCATAATTCAATTTGATGTTAAGCGTTTGTTTTCACACAGTTAATGGTCTCGGGTATTGATATTTAACATTAATAATCCTATTTAATAATCATTTGTTTGCCCAAAGTAAAATGATTTTTATCATTAAGGGTTTTCGGACTATTTTCTTCATCTTTATCGTTTTTTCCATAACGTTTCGGCTGATATGTCCTCCGGCTTTCTTCAGGTGTTTGTCGAACTCGGGAACCTTCACGGAACTTCAAACTACGTCCTTTATTGAATCCACGGGGGTCGCCTGTTCTGATTCCGTTAGCCATAGCCAAGTACAAGTATTCCTCTATTGTTACTCGTCTGCAGTCAGGATTAAACCTGCAACCTCCTGAGGATTGTCTCCTTAGAAGATTAGGGAACAAACGCCTATAGGCGTTGGAAATAGCGTAACAGTTATAGGCGTTTGAATAATTATCCAGTATTAATTGACCTGCTAGTCAAGCTTGTTAACCATTACACCATAACGAGATAACCACATTTTTGTAAGCTTTGGTTCGTTCAGAGAACATCCAGGGATTTTATTGGTTTGATTGTTTGGATTTTATGGTATATCAAATCTTGTAGGCCACTCAATGACAAATTCATCTCTATACAAATAAATAGCTCTTTTTCAAACAACTTAGTTCAACACAAGTACACGTTTTAATTTTCAAAAACATTTCTATTTCAAGCTATTCTGTTTAGTCAAACAGTTTTATTTCAAATAACTAAGATTAGTGTAAGTGCAGTTTCAATGTCAAGAACAGTTCCATTTCAAACAATTTCCTTTACCATAAATACGTAGTTTTAATGCAAAAACAGTTCTATTTCAAGCAATTCTGTTTAGCATAAGTACACAGTTGATTGTTTGGGTTATGGGGCATATCAACCTTCGAAAGTTATTTGATGTCAAATCCATTTTTATACAAATAATCAGTTCTATTTAAAACATGAGTACACCGTTTAATTGTCAAAAACATTTCTATTTCAAGCTATTCTGTTTTGTCAAACAGTTCTAATTTAAACAATTCCATTTAGTATAAGTATTGTTTTTGTCCACACACAATAGAATGTCAAAATAGTTTTATTTCAAACAGTACAGTTTAACGTAAGTACGGTTTCAATGTCAAAAACAGTTCGATTTCAAACAATTCAGTTTAGCATTAATACGCAGTTTACATGTCAAAACAGTTCTATTTTAAGTAATTCAGTTTAGCATAAGTACACAGTTTAGTTGTATTTGACCCATAGATAGGACCCTATCAGGTGCTACGAATCCGGGCCAGAGTGGACCTGGGAGTGATGGCAATGAAGGGGTACTCTGCATTTCCCAAAGCTCCAGCATTACTGGAAACCCATTATCAGATTGTTTAGTATCATATTCAGAACACCCGTTGGGGAGTTCTTACCTCTCTGTAGAGATCTAGTCGGTGTATTTTACAGCCCCAGCGGACTGGGCAATAAATATATGTGGGTCGTTCAAAACGTTCTAAGCCTCATCCAGAAAAAAGAGCTATAGTTGAACATTTTGGTTGCGGAAACACACTACCATTTCTTATAAAACCTAGAAAAACTAAAATCAATTAAAATTTCTATCTTAATTTCTGTGCTGGTGAGAGGTACGCAAACAATCTAAAAATTGACAAAATAGAGGTTAGAGCAGTCAT